>JAMQGT020008920.1:0-5000 GCA_024447675.2 Pterophyllum scalare | reverse complement strand
CTTTACAATCAACCACAGGTGTGGTATGACATCCTGTGAAGAGCGAGCAAGAGGGAGAAAAGAAAGGGAGCATTCACTCACCATAACCCGGGTCAGCCACAATTACATCTTTTCAAAATCAGATCTTGGATCTATATATGATCTGAAGTTATGTTTTTTCATATTGGGAAACGTCCTGAAAAACCGACTGAAGTATACTAACTTCATGTTATTCAAGGGTTCAATTCAATTCAATTTTATTCATATATATAGTCCCAAATCAAAACACTTAACTCAAGGGGCATTAATTACACATTAATTACACAGAAAACACAACATTCAAAACAACGCTCCATGGGCAAACATTTGGCGACGGTGAGAAGGAAAAACTCCCTTTTAACAGGAAGAAACCTCCAGCAGAACTAGGCTCAGGGAGGGGCAGTCATCTGTGTGACTGGTTGGGTCCTGAGGGGAGAGAGACAGGACAGAGATTAATAATAACTAATAATTAAATACAGAGTGAAGTATAAACAGAGTTAAAAGAGGTGAATGAAAAGAAACAGTGCATTATGGGACCCCCCCTCAGCAGCCTAGGCCTATAGCAGCATAACTAAGGGAGGGTTCAGGGTCATCTGATCCAGCCCTAACTATAAGCTTGATCAAAAAGGAAAGTTTTAAGTCTAATCTTAAAAATAGAGAGGGTGTCTGTCTCCTGAATCCAAGCTGGGAGCTGGTTCCACAGAAGAGGGGCCTGAAAGCTGAAGGCTCTGCCTCCCATTCTACTCTGAAGTATCCTAGGAACCACAAGTAAGCCAGCAGTCTGAGAACGAAGTGCTCTATTGGGGTGATACGGTACTATGAGGTCTTTGAGATAAGATGGGGCCTGATTATTCAAGACCTTGTATGTTAGGAGAAGGATTTTAAATTCTACTCTAGATTTAACAGGGAGCCAATGAAGAGAAGTCAATATGGGAGAAATCTGCTCTCTCTTCTAGTCCCTGTCAGTACTCTAGCTGCAGCATTTTGGATCAGCTGAAGGCTTTTCAGGGAGCTTTTAGGACAGCCTGATAATAATGAATTACAGTAGTCCAGCCTAGAAGTAATAAATGCATGGATTAACTTTTCAGCATCAGTCTGAGAAAGGATGTTTCTAATTTTAGAAATATAAAATTAAAAAGCAGTCCTACACATTTTTTTAATATGTGTACTGAAGGTCAAAAATGACTCCAAGATTTCTCACAGTGTTACTGGAAGCCAAGGTAATGCTATCAGGAGTAAGTATCTGGTTTGACACCATGTTTCTAAGGTTTGCAGGACCGAGTACAAGAACTTCAGTTTGATCTGAATTTAGTAGCAGGAAATTAGAGGTCATCCACGCCTTTATGTCTTTAAGACATTCCTGCAGTTTAACTGATTGATGTGTGTCATCTGGGTTCATGGATTGATAAAGCTGGATATCATCTGCATAACAATGAAAATGTATGCAACGCTTTCCAATAACACAACATGAATGCATAAACTCAGCAAGAGTTTTACTTTCAGAGCAATATTTTTATACTGAGCTGCAAACCAGCATCTTACTGCACTTGGATTTGTCCAGGGAACTTCCCACTGGAAATGAAGCCCAGTGCCTTGACTCTTCCCAGTGTCATCTACCACCACAAACCATCTTCCCTTCCAGTTCAAGTGGGAAATCTGATATCTTCCACCCACAATTCAACCAATAATCTATCCAGACCCTGTCAGCCTATGATAGTATGCTTGTGTTTGTGTGCTTCAAAAAGAGTGAAAATCCATCATCAAATCAAACTGAGCCCAGCTTTTGAAAGCAATTCTAATGTGGGGCTGTACTGAGACCAAATGGCAAGTCAAAGAATGTCATGGAACAAGGGAGGGGCAGAGACAATTTGTGGTCCCTGGAGACATACAGGGGCGGACCTATCTAAGCTGATTATATTGTCTCTGCACTGAGCCATAATTTAAGACCAGCAATATGTCAGCTGGCTAACATGTATTTATAGCCACTTCTTGGTTGTGCACATAAGCTTACAATAGATACAGCACATACACTTAGAGGCTTTGCTTGGAACTGGTCTCATGTAATATTTTTCCAACTTTTATGTTAAACAGTGATGACAGTGAAAAGTTATTTTTGTGGGGTAAATAATTTTTTTATGGCAAATTACATCATGTTTGTGATGGAAGAGACTAAGACAATAGGTGGTCATTTTTAGTTATTTAGGAGTTTAAGCTGTAATAAAATTATATTTCTGTAATTATCAGGTATGTCACAGCACTATGGGCTAGCAGAAAATGTGACAGAAATCTCCCGAAAGCAGTCCCCTTCAACCACCACAACCAGCTTCTTCTATTGTGGATAAACTGAGCTTCTCTAATATGTGTTGTAGTTAGGAAAGCAGTACAATCATCAATCCATTTTCTTCTGCTTATCCTTTCCAGGCCCTGGGGGGGGGGTGCCCCAGCCATCTTTGGACTGTGGGAGGAAACCGGAGCATACTCACACATGGGGAGAAAATGCAAACTCCACACAGAAAGGCCCCAGCCATGGTGGATTCAAACCAAGACCTTCTAGCTATGAGGCAACAGTGATAACCAGCATGCCGCTGTGCTGCAGAGCAACTAGTGTCCTGTATGAATTCCTCAACTGCACAGTTGGGATGCATTAGCAGAATGCTTGTATTTTCTGGACAAAAACTGTTTTATTTCAGTTCAACACATTATCAGCTACCCCTAACCATATATGCAGAACCTAAAATGAAACCTCAAGAAACAGAACAGGTATAAATATTTATTTTAGCTGTTTAGCTCCAGTTAGCTCAGTACTCTTATTCAGGTCTGTTGGGCTGTCCAGGGGAGAGATGAAGGCCATGTAGAAAAACAGAGTCAGATGGAGAGCCCCATGTAGAGGTAGTTGTTGGTCCATGTCCAGGTGTTGGTTCACACCAGTCTCCTTCATTTCCCCCACAGCAATGATGACTGGGGCGCAGTTTAGCATCCTCTGTGGCCTGCAGCTCATCCTCCAGCTCCTCCAGCTGAGTCTTCATCTCTTCCAGCTGCTGCTCCAGAGTGCGCTTCGATTTCTCCAGCTCATGAACCTGATATTTATGTGAGAAGAGAAGGAAGAGGGGGTGAATGGGAAAAAAAGAACAAATGTGCATGAAGACTTAAAATGTTGTAAAATTAAGGGAAAAAAACAACTTAAGGTGATTAAGTCTCATCCACACACACACATCCTCTACCTCTGATTCACACACACACGCACACACACACACACATCCTCTACCTCTGATTCACACACACACACACACACATCCTCTACCTCTGATTCACACACACATGCACAGCAATGCTAAAACCTTGGCACCATTCTCTTTTCCCTTCTTTTCCTTCACACACACATACTGACATACACACACACACACAGACTCACACAAATTCTCTGTCTGTCTCTCCCTCAGACAGGCTTAAATTCACACACACACCCAAGCTGAAAAGTTCCTATTAAACTCTCTACCTATTTAAATAACAAACACCATAAAGTTACAAAGTAATTCTTCTCATCATATTTTGTCCTTATTTCCTATTTCTCTGATCCACACACATGAAAACAAATGCGCGCACACACGAGTACTCAGATTCACACTCACACACGGAGGCCTCCTTTCACACGCACGCACAAAGCCACACATTCAAGCATCCATCAGTTTCTTTCCTTTATATTATTGTTATAGACTTTCTTTCCCTAATTATGGGATTGCTTAGTGAATCTTCTGACCCTCTGTTTTCAGGTGGGTAAACCAAAGTATCTGAGCCAAACTTTGACCTCATTATAAATAGAGACATTTCTCCTTTAAACTTAGCTTTCAGCTTAATATCTGTGCTTGGAGATTTAAGCAAGAATAATTTTACATTACCAGATATTTTGAAGTTTTCACCCTCTTTTAAAACCCAGTGTCATCAGCCCTTTTGTCAGTCCAACTGCAACAACAAAAACAATGTTAACAAGGTACCATTTATCTTTTTTTAGGGATTTTATTTTTATTACAAAAAACTCTTTTCTTTATCTTTTTTTCTCTGTATCTTTATTTTCTTTATTTTTTTCAGGCTTTTAAAGGGTTTTAGTTGCTTTCATGGATTCCTGAAATGAAGTTTCGTAAAAAGAACCATATAACCATAAGCTATTACTCTCGTCGACTCTATCGGGAGTGATGAATTGACGCGCGTTCATTCGACCCTTCTACCAGGAGGACATCGGTAAACGACGAATGTCAGTTCATTTTAGGAAGACCAAAGGGCCTCTAAACCAAAAACCCCCTGGAAGGGCATTAACTCAGCCCACGGTCCTCTGGGCTTTCACCGTCCTACTCATTTTGCCTATTTTTCTTTTACTCTCTTAAACTCTTTCTTTTCTACTTTTACCCCTGTGTGAAATGGCTCGAATTACACCTTCCTCCCATCTTACCACCAGTGACCATCAATCTGATACAATTACAAAATGGAGATATTTAGAAAAGGTCTCTGCCAACATTTAGGTGGAGATCTCCTGGTCACTGATAGTCTGGGAGTCTGCATTGTCGCGTGGAAGCTCAAAGCAGCAGTTACCGGTTGCCAAATTCACTCCTTATTTCCAAGAAACTCAAAAAACACAAATAAAAACATCTGAAAATCAAAAACATTCCTGTTTTGATCACTTTCGGGGTCACTGTTTGAAGAAAATTATTGAAAGAATGTCTTTTTTTATCTTAGTTACTGTGTGTGTGTGTGTGTCTTTCTGTTAATTATAGCTTTTGTTTGTGCGTGTTTGTTTATCGAAACAGGAATGAGACAAAAACAACCAGGTAATAAGGAGTGTCCAATTATCAAATTTAATTAAGCCATTTTCAAACAGTTGACAGATATCTGGACCAGACTGCATGCCATACCCGTGTGAGCTGACATGGCGTACTGGTGCCCTCTCATTCAGCTTACAGTTCCAATATAGTCAGATTATCAGTGTTGGT
>JAMQGT020008918.1:5000-69148 GCA_024447675.2 Pterophyllum scalare | reverse complement strand
GATTTGGCAAGTTTTTCAAGGGTGCAACCCACATACTCAGCTCTGCTGCTCAACCCACAAATGCATTTTCCTTAAAAATGCGGCACCATTTAAGGGGAAGTAAATGGGATTTATTGAAGATTTGTTACCAAGAAGCATTGTTTAATGCAAAGAAATAATTGACCAAACACAAATTTCCTTACTTTTTATGCTAAGTTTGCATATACTCACTCCTGCTCTATTTACAGGGAAGTAGAACGCTTGGGGACTCAGGTGAGAAAATCCACTCTCATCAAGCAGAAATCCATCAGGAGTGAGTGGAAACTGGCAAAAATCGCCTTAGTCGTGATTGTGGTTTATGTCCTCTCCTGGTCTCCATATGCCTGTGTCACACTAATTTCCTGGTCTGGGTAAGATTTTTTTAAAATGTATTAATATTTTTTTTCATTTTTATGATTGAATACTTATAGATCGTATAGATCTTGGTTATGTATATATAATGCATATGTATATAACACATACATATAACACATACATAAAACTGTATGTGTATATGTATGTGTGTGTGTATATATATATATATATATATATATATATATATATATATATATATATATATATATATATATATATATATATATATATATATATATATATATATACACACACATACATATACACATACATAAAACTGTATGTGTATATGTATGTGTGTGTGTGTATATATATATATATATATATGGAATTTTCTGATACAAGTAATCACAACTTTAATGTAAAATGATATTTGCTTTATTGTATTCAGCTGCATTTTAATTTTGTTTAGCATGTGTTGAATATAATGTCATGTGTTTATTCAACTTATGACAACATTCACTAAACTGCGTGTCTCTTCTGGGGCATACAGTTGGTTGGGGTGTAGTTATGTAACTTTGAAATTGCAATCTGCTCATTTAAAGAGGAAAGGTAGTCACATACGCGTGCACACCCTCACACACATGCATACACGCAAGCAAAGATAATCAGATGGACTTAAATGACCGTCTCTAGCAGCTATCACGTTGGTTAATCCCTGACCAAATATGTCCCTTAATTATGTTACAAAACACAAAAAACTGGAACTTTGCAGTGAATATTTTGATTTTGTGCTGTCATGCAACAAACAAAACTATATTTTTGAAACGCTGTGCTTTTGTTTCAACCAGCCACGCCAACATCCTGTCACCATACTCCAAAACTGTCCCTGCAATCATAGCAAAAGCTTCCACTATCTACAATCCTATCATCTATGCCATCATACACAACAAATACAGGTAAATAATGATTCAGTATTTTCATTTTAAAATTTCTTTTAAGCCCCCTGTGTTGTTCAGTGCAAATCTATGTTAATGTTACCAACATTAGCAAGCTTAAAGTCTAAATGAGTGCATTGTTCTGTACTGAACAGGATGGCTCTGGTAGAGAAATTTCCCTGCCTGTGGTTTCTGTCTCCCACTCCTCGAAAAGAATGCAACTCTTCCTCCATCAGTGAGTCCTCTTTCAGGGACTCCATCATCAGTAAACAGTCCTCAGCATCAAGGACACACTTTATTACTGCCTCCGCCAATCTCTCTGATGTGGTGAGTAGGGTTGGAGTAGATTTCATCTCCGAATTAGGCTGTTGTTTGCAATGCCCGAAGGAACACGATTTCTCTTATGTTGGATCTCTCTTTCTATCTAAAATGGTTCATCTCCAATGATTTCTAACAAATATGAAGAGAGAACTAATCTTTTTTTAAAATAATAATCTTAATAAGATGCTGTTGAAAATTACACTAATATTAGCTTTGAGTTATGTTTGGTCAGTTTTATTCATCTTTAATTACTTTTTTTTGTTTTGCTTGCAGTTACTGAGGGATGTGGAGATGGAGCCTTTGGGCAGGAGATCAGGTGATTCCTTCAAAAGCATGTCATCATACAGTCAGTCTTGTAAGAGGTCCTGTAAGAAACACTTGGACCAGAAGACAACCAAAGCCCACACAGCAGAGAAGGTGAGAAAACAATGCGAAAAAAATATGTAGAAGTGTGAATCAGAAAATGCAGTGTTATTATTTATTCATCCATGTGTTTCTTTATTAACTTGCAGGTGGTCAAACATCAAATGTACACAATTTGAAATTGATTTTGTTCTCATGTATGTGTTTGTTTTATTTATTTTTTTGTTGCTGCCAGCATCCATCTACAGTGAGTGACCCATCAAGCACCTGTGACCATGAGCTGGTTTCCAGTTCTCTGACCATCTCTGCTTTCCCTCTCCTAGTCCTTAGCAGGAGGCGCAGCCAGAGTCTGACCAATGCAATTTCAGATGTCTGTGGTGAGAAAGGCAGAATCTATGACAGGCTGAACAGCCACAAGAGTGATTCTTTTGATTCCCTGAATTTTGGAAAAACGCCACCCACAGACCCCAGGTCACCCCAGGGTGTTCCTCGCATCATCGTTATCAGTCCCACCACTGAAAGCAGCCTCATTAACCAAGACAGTGTCTGCTTAGATGACAGCATTGAGGCAATGGAAAAGAATGTTTTTGCCAGCCTAAACTTTTCATCAGAAGTCTTTGAGGCAGTGGAACTTCTCTCTTGACCAGCTGAACTTGACTAATAATGACACTTAAACGCTTTTCCACTGGATGCTTCTGGATTAAAAAACACACCAAACTCTTTGCTATAGGCCAGCGTTCATGTTCACTGTAGACATACAGAGTTACAGTACATGCATGCATACCATGCTACTGCCAAAATGACTGCAGTGCAAAACAGGTAAAGCTTGTATAGGCAAATGAAACACCAAGCTCGTTCTGGTATACAGTGCGCAGTGTTCGTCACAGTTTGGCACTGACAAAAGAACCCAAAGGGACAGCATGCTTTTATTTGAGCCTTTGAAAAATGACAAGTGCAACTACATATTTTTATGAGCTTGGGGCTAAAACTTCTACAGGCTGAATTTGAGTTTATCTATTCAAGCAAAGGTCCATCTAGCTTTCAGACTTTTGATCTGAAACAGAATTCATTTGTTAGGCCACCAGCATGGATTCTCTTCTGGGCACTGAGAGAGAAAGAGATAATGCTCGCCTGCTTTTTTCTTACGCAATATGTGTAAAAATGTTACCCAACAAGGCAGTGAATCAAGAACACTGATTACATGTCCACCTTGGAAAAGTAGCACAAGTGAATAAAACAAGTATTTTTGTTTCTTTCGGCTTCTATTTTCATAAAGAATTTGACAGGACAACATCTTGTTCTGTCGTGCTGTAATACTAATCCTTTAGGCCATACGGACCTCTTGAGCTTTTTCACTGGCAGCGAGGGGCAGTGAGTGAAACGAATTGAGGTCATTTCTACTATTCAAATACTGATACTGGGTCAAGCGTGTCTCATAAAACAATGACATTTTGTCTGTGGTACATTTCTTTAAATGCTTAAATACGGTATCCACGTGTGTGCACATCATTTGCTGGAGAGAGTAAATGATTAATGTGATGTGAATCAAGGCAGATGTGAGACTATTACAGCTGCATCATTTATATTTTTCCATTTGATGCTTGCACGTCTTTTGGTTTTATCACTATAGAACCATTTAAAAAAAAATAAAGTTGAGGACATAGTGGAGAAGCACATATATTTTAAATGATCGGTTCAAATCATTCAAAATTAACAAAGAACAAATACACCAACACCTTTCTTTTTACTTCTTTTTACTTTTACCTCGTCCTCTGAGCTCAGCTCCCGAACCAAGGGAAGTGACCTTTCACTGAACAAAGAGGAAGTGGTCTCCTGAGTGTCAGCTTCCTTGCAGCGGTTTTATTCCAGACTTTCACAGTAAAATCACGTGGGTTCCATAAAACTCAGTTTACAGCATGTAATAAACAGCATTCTTGGCTCTTTCCTTACCATATATGGTAAAAGCATACTGTGGAATGTGTCTACGTTACATGGTGTACGTGACATACGTGAAAGTCCGTGTCTTATATGCATTTTATATGTGTGAATGTGTATGTATGTTATATGTTAAATGTATGAATGTGTTTCTTGCAGACTTCAAAATAAAACAACAATGTAATGTAAAACTTATAAAAACAGAAGATATGATCATTTCAATGTAAACAGAAGAAAGTTTACACAATAATTCTAACATTAATCAGTATAAGAACAGTACACATTTAAAGCAATGCTTTATCATTAACAGCTGATCTAAGCTTGTATTAGTCAAATCAACTCCCATCAGTAGGAAGAATACTAAATATTGACTATTTTCCAAAACCATAAATTACATTCTGCGACACCCCTTGAGAGATATTTCAGATTTCTTCTATATGTAAATATGCATAATAGCTACTGTTTGGGCAGGGGAAAGATTGTGTTAATGGCAAATAAACTATTACTGATATTCAGTGTTCCACGGTTGTAAACATTTCTGTACAAGATATTTTAATATCTTCTTGCTCTCTGTCAGCTTAAGTCAGTTTGTGACTCATTGTGAAGCTAAATAAGTTAAAAATAAAGAAAAAAAGCCCAAAGTTGAAAGTCGAGAATGAAACACTTGTCTTCAGTTTGTCCATAAAGTCAATACAGACTAACATTTCATTAAAGAGGGCGTATGTGAAGGTAGGAAAGTGCATTTTAAGTTGCTGATGTTGAACTTGAATGTACACTGACCTTTCAACAGTGATCGGCAACTGATGCAGCCGATTTTGTGCTGCAGCTCCCACCTGGACAAGCAGGAAAAAAAAAAATCTGCACAAATGGCTCATTGAAGGTCACTTGTTTAATTACTTTACATTACACCATAATAAGTGCAGAGTTTATTTCTGTTTATAGTAATGTATATACTGGTATTACATTTCTAACTTTAAAATTATTTAGAACAAATAAGAGTGACAGGTGAAATGAGGGGAAGTACTGGACGTACTGTGTTGGCTACACTGTGGTTAAGCATTTATCCTTTTGGGGTTACATCTGCCCGAGGCGCTGAGGCTGACCACTACTAAAATCTCTTCTTGCTTCTCAGAGACTTTTCTTCACTGCTATATTTTGTTTTCTATTTTCCTATATGTCACTTTCCATCACATTAGTTTGACAGCTAAGCACAGTAAGAGACCCCTGTCCTCCACACTCTTGATGCCTCTGAGCTTTTGAAAAGAAAAACAACATTTTTTTCAGCCTAGTTTGGATCCACAAAAAAGTATTGTATGTATTATGTAATAAAGAAATGACCTTTGAATTTTTATGGTATTGTTCCATACTGCAGACAAATGCTCCCTTTTTTAAGAAACACACAAACTGCTAGTAGACTGGTGGCAAAAATCACAGCAAAACTGAATTAAAATCATGCCAAAGAAGCATCATCACCAAACCCTCTAATGAGTAGGGTTTGTTTCCTTTAATCTTTTTTAATTTACCCACAATAACCTTTAATATCTTTCTATGTTGTGAACTAATGCTGTAATGTGATGTGTGTTTCATACCACACCACTGCTGTTTTACTGTATGTACCACTTTCTTGTCTTTTGTGCTACTGAAACAATGTGGAAAACTTTTATGTATTGTCTGAATTTGTGGCCAGTTAATAAGAGTCATGGTAGAGACTTGACGTCATGGCACTTTAACAGTGCTTAAAGTGTTTGGCTTCATTGGTTTCATGTAGCTAAAATTAATAAACCTGTGTAGAACCTGCAGTTTACACTGCTGTTTTGTGACAAAAATGATTATACAGTTTATAGCATGCTCAATCTGTGTAAGTGTGCAGTGGAAAACTAAATAAAATATGTTGATTATCGTGGAGGTTTTAACACATAATGTGACAAGAATAAATTGATCTATTATAACTAAATAAATACTGGCATTGCTCACATGGAACTAAATAGGCATAATTAAAGCTCTTATCTCAGCAAAAGTTTCAATAAAAAGGTACAGTGCTGCACAAAAATCTCAAGCCACCCCTCATTTCTTTATATTTCACTGTCAAAAAGGAAACTAGGTGCAGCAATTTATTGAAACATCCAAATACATATGAGAATACAGTGTAAGCTACAAAAACAGAGTTTGTACAGATCTAAAGTCAATATATCTTTGACCATCTTTATTTTTCAACACAGCATGAACTCTCTTTTATTCAAATCTTCTTGTCATTTCTTTAAGTAGTCTTCAGAATAGTTCTCCAGGCTTCATGAAGGACATTCAAAGCTCTTCTTTGGATGTTGGCTGTCTTTTGAGGTCTGGACTATGGGGAGGCCAATCCATGAATGTTAGTGTTCCATTGTGTGTTTTTCTATCCAGATATGCTTTTACTGCATTGGCAGGATCATTGTCATGCAGAAAAATGAAGCCACTGCCAATCAAATGCTTTCCAAATGCATGGTCAAAATCTGATAGTACTCCATACATATTCATGCTGCATTAAATAAAAATATTCAAATTTGGTTTCATCACTCGTAAGACCTACTGCCACTGAATTTTGATCCAGTTCTTGTGTAATTTGGCGTTGCACCAGGCTTTCTTCCTCTTCCCTTCCCTTAAAAATTACTTCTTGACAGCCACTCTTCCACTGAGACCATTTCTGATGAGGCTTCAACAAACAGTAGATGGATCAGTCTGAAGGCCAGATGCATCTCTTGTGTCCTGTAACAGGTCTTTCCTGGATTTTTTTTTTTATTTGCTTAAAGACAATGATATATTAGGCAACCACTACTAGTTACAAAATGCCTAAAGATACAATTTAAAATGAATTCCTGTTAAGTCGTTCTGTAAGGTGCAGGTGCCTTTTGTATGATGGAATAATTCGTAGGTCAGTGTTACGTGGCTTAACAAACAAAAAGCCCAAACAAAACAATTTCTCTGAAATTGCACTGTTTTTAGTATATATATATATATATATATATATATATATATATATATATATATATATATGTGTATATATATATATATATATATATATATATATATATATATATACATATATATATACACATATATATACACACACACACACACACACACACACACACATATATATATATATATATATATATATATATATATATATATATATATATATATATATATATATATATAGACACACACATAGTGCTTTCTGTTACATGAATTATATGTAATGTCAGCATATAACCACTGGAGGGAGGCAGAGAATCTAATCCACTTTGGCTTTTCACTCAATGCTCCCCTTTTTTCTACATCCTTAGAAAAGAAAAGTAAAACGAATGCAGGACTTGACATTAAGTCCCTCATTAAGAAAACGTATTCACTGTTTTAGGTGCATCTGTGGTCTCAAAGGGTAGAACAACTGAGTTTGACTGCTTGAGAAGCTACTGAAAACATACAGTGTCGCCTTGAGGTGACTGTTTGCTGTGATTTGGTGCTATATAAATAAAACTGAATTGAACTGAATTGAATATTAGTCTATTACCATGCTGTACTACATCATCATACTGAGACTGCTTTGAGCTTTGACTGAAGGGGAGGTGATTGTGTCTTTATGTCGGTCATCATATAATCGAAGTCTGCAACTGAACTTCGTGTTAATGAGCCTGTAACACGAGAAGTGAGTAGGGCCTAACCCCCGCGACCCTGAAAAGGATAGTTGAAAGACAATGGATGTATGGGTGTATGGATGGATGGATGGATGATAATGATGATGGTTCTGCCACCCAGGCAAACAGTGTGACTGTCTATGAGCTTCTGTCTCCTCATACCTGACATATGTTCCTTGGTGTGTGTGTGTGTGTGTTACTGTGTGTTTGTGTTTCGAAGAAAGGCACACAGAGAGATGACATCACCGTGCAGGGACGCATACTGTATGGGCGAGCAAGGCTGCTCCAGACCGAAACTGGCGATAGCTACATAATAACCGGTTAACAAGCATAACTGCTCTCTGATGTAAGTCATACCTTTAGGAGTGTGAATGTGTGCACTTCTATTAAGCTACAGGACAAGCGGTAACGGTGTACTTGCACGCGAGTACTCAGTCGCCGATCAGGTGATACTTTGTTCCACACCGCGTGGAAGTTACTTTACAAAATGAAACTAAAAAAAAAAAATTGATTTAAAAAGCCCCCTCAATAATCAATCAAAGTTCATGTAAAACAGTAAAACAGTTTAAAGTTTCTTTGAAAACCAACCTTAACGCAGTCATCATGTAGCTTATTGAATACGTGTGACCGAATATTCGCGCCCGCGCATGTCAAAATACCTTTGCAATCAGGAGAAATCACGTCGCTCCGTTAGGCCTCACAAACAGCTCAATAAAATGTCAGACAAACGGAAAGCTGGCTGACAGCAGGGGCCAAAGACTTTCCAACCACACGGTGAGTCGTTTACTGAACACCTGCTCAGTAGACTGTGAATACTTTTTTTTTTGTACAGTAGGCCTATTTAGTTTATTTAGTCTTAATCATTGCCAGAAAAAGAACTCCACTGTAAATCTAAGCTTGACGACTTCTTTTCGGGGCATGAGATGAAATGGTCACCCACTGTTTTTCAGCCTCAATTGGTGTTGTGGTAGTTTGCATGTGAATGGCAGACTGCACCCTGGCTGTTTCATTTGTGCTGTCCTAAAAATCGCAAATCCTGGGCTGCTGGCATCATTGCATGAAACATAAGGAGAGAAGTGTAGTGTGTGTGTTGTTGGGTGGGTGGGGGGCAATATTGATGTTTGGTGGTGCTTTGGTGTGTGCTGAATGGAGCAGATGCTTTGATCTTCCCTTGAGAGCCTGCTCCTTCCAAAGCTCTGCCTCTGGTCACAGATATATGGGCAGGGATGGCAAGCCTAAGCTACACATAGACATACGTTTGTACTTCTCTTGTTTAGTGGATCTGCACCAACAGAAAGCACATCCTAACCTTAACCATTAGAAAAACCCCAAACCAAGTCTTAACCATCAACTGGACTGATTTAAAGGCAAAGCCAGTCAAATATTTGTGGGTCTTCACTTTCTGCAAATGTCTTCACTCCCATGGTCAAAAAGTCAAATTGGTCATCACAAAGTTACACACATCCACACCCTGCATATTAAATACAAGTTTTGATCCAGTTAAATGGTCTTGTAGCTTTAAGTTCTCCACCTTTTGCCTGCTTGGTGTGATTTTATCTGCCCTCCTTCACGTCTCTTTCTTTGTATCCTGTGTTTATTTCTTCCCTCTTTTACTGCAGTCAACACAGAACAGCTGCTGTCTACTACAGAGGAAGGAAGTAAAGCATTGGAAAGTCTACTCAGTGCACCAAATATGTGGTGTGTGTGTGTGTGTTCGTGTCTGTTTCTGGATCTTGTCTGTGCTTCTGGGTTTATGAATGCATAGCTGCCTAAAAGTGGCAGGAAGCACACCACTCATGCATAATTCATTCTATCCACCACGACCCGTGTCATGACATTGACGCCATGATATCATGAATGCTGAACAAGGCATCTCCATCATGAAACATTGTGACAAGCTGTCAAGTCCGAAGACTTTGGACATGGAAATATCCTACTCAAGTGTATCTGCCATAAATTGTCTGGTATATATGAAGAAAAAATGATTTAAAAAAATGTGTCAGTAGACATTAATCATATTTCATCTTAGTTATCCCCTTCAGTCATATCATATATTGTACTGTAATATTAATTTTCTGACATCTTCGACCTAAGAAGATTATATCGGCAGAAGATTAAAAATGTTCCACCAAAATTCCTGTATCTTTTAAAAGTGGTATTATTTTTCTCTTTATTTTCAGAGATGTTCCCACTTTATATTTCCTTTTTTCCAGTATCAAGATGCTTATTTCTTGAGCTCATTTTATTTAATATCAGATGAAATTAAAGAATTTGAACAAAAAAATAAATAAAATCACAATTGATTTTATTCAGCTGACAGTCGTACCAGTTGTGAGGGTACCAGTGTAAAATTTGCACTTTTGACAGCTGATGGTTTATTTTCAGGGGAGCATGAACATCCCCATTAAAGTTCATATGAAACTGCTCGTTATGTTTGATTTATGTGCAAAAATGGTAATTGTAGAGTGTTTCATCACTTTGCTTCTAAACAGGAGGTGGACAGAGTGATTAAGAGCAGCTGATCCCAAAAATCTTAAGTGCTGGATGGTCTGTTTGAAATCGGTGTATTGGTGTCCCTGAGGCAACATTACACTTGGCTTTTAAATGCCTCTCTTTTATTGACCCAGACTTGACCCAGGTATTAAGCAGTTCTGTGTGTACATTTGTGGTCTGAGAGAGTGGGAGAGCGAAAGTGTGTGTGTGGACCTGTGTGTTCATGCCTGATTCCTCTCAGTTTATCTTTCCCAGGATGGACAGTCATTTTGTCTGAGCTGTCTGAATCCCAGTGTGTTTGTTTGTCTATTTCTGTCTGTCTGTCTGGTCAGAAGGGAGGAATATTTTCCACTGTGAATGGAATCAGTTATAAACAGTGATTCAGCTTAGACAGTAGATACAGGGTTTTCACAATAAGCTTATCTCTAGAGTCCAGGCATGTTCTCTGCATTACTGTATTTTGTACAAAATGCAGCACTAACCCTAACTGCACGAGTCACAGTACATAAATGGGTTGGGAGATTAGTTAGGCTTATAGCAATCTGGAAGGGTCAGACTGATTAGATTGCTGGCGGGCAAATACTCTTTATATCAGAAAAAAATGTTGATAGTGTCAGCGTGTACACACTTCTGAGTGAATAAATGTTGGACTAAATGTGTGGAGTAATCTGTGTAAGAAACATTTTTTCATGGGCTCTGAGCTAGAAGTGCCCTCAGTGATATAAAAGTAAAAGAAAAAAACAAAACAAAACAAACCCTGCCAAATTTTACACCAAACAAAGCCGCCACAAGTTTATTTGTACATTTTTTTTGTGTGTGTTCTTATGAGGTAGAAAAATTCCTCCTATTTTTTTTCTTTGTACATTTTACAGAATAGTTTTACAGAATAATCTTCAAAGTTCAGTATATAGAGGTGACACTCAGGAACCAGCCATATTTTTTTTATAGTGTATTCACTGTACATTTTGACATTGTGCATTTGACTGAAAAAGAGTCATAAACTGATATATAATTAATAGTATTCAGACCACTGCTGCTGCCCTCATTTTTGACCCGAAACACAGGATTTACACACAATAGAGATTTTATGTATGTTGTGTCCCTTGGGGTTGTGAGTGTGTGGGTGTGTGGATGTGGGCAGCTGGCAGAATAGGGGGGGGGGTGTCCCTTTTTTTAATTCACATGGATGATGTATTAAGTGTCATTTAGAAGGGCAGATTATGATAGCGTTAAGGGGTGGAGCTTGTCTCGGTGTGAGCATGTGTGTTTGGCTGCAGGCTGCTAAGCTGTGATCATTAAGCATGTGGAGAAGTGAGCATATGGGGACTGGAATAGACCATTTGACAGAACAAAAGGCTGGCAGGGTGTCTGAGGTTTCATGCTGTAGCCCACTCACTATTGTTAGTGTTTGATATTATTATCCTGTGGCCCACAAATCTCCTTTGTTCTCCCTGATACAGTTTTTGACAATATAAACAATAGATCATAGGTCTTTAAACAGTAAATTAGACTGACCCTGATCTGTTGCTTACCTTAATTCAGTAGTTTTTGGTGCCCAAAGCAAACCATGCAGGGCAGGTTAAAAAAATTTTTTTCCTTTTTCTTCATTTATGTGCTGCTGCAGCACAACTGTTTTGGGATACAGCATGTGGACTCTTTATGGCTATTTAGCAGTTTTTGCTACTTTAAAATACAGAGGTCGTTGCTCTTGTCCCTCAAAAACATGGAGGTCCAGGAAAACTTTAAAGAAGACACATTTTTAAGTAAAATGCTTCATCATTATTTGTGTCACCGCACTCATAAAGAGTGCTATTAGTTCTTTTTGCAACAGGCCTGATCAATCATCTGTGCCTAAAGTAAACACTGTGTCTTTAATTAGATTTGCTGTAAAACTTTGGATAGCTCTAACCGTATCTGCGAAGCTTCAGCTCTGCAATGGAAACAAGGTTAATGACTCTTCCATCTTTGCTCCTCTCAGGAAAAGCTGTTCTTTTGTTGCCTGGCTGTACTGTACAGGTATTCACTGTCAGTCAGCTAATGAAAAGCATCTTGTGTGTGAGTCTGCTGGATGCATTTAATTGCATACTATATGTGAAATGTTAGCCCCTTTACTGCATCCCTTTGTCTTTTCATCTTAAATATATGCACTTTTTTTCTCTTTAAGTCTGTCAGACCCTTCACAGACACACTTTTCCATGCCAATTTTAAATCCAACAGATTTCCTACTTTTTCTCAGGCTTCAGCTGTCCTTCTCTTCTTTGATATTTGTTGATTTGTCTTGAGAAGTCATCTTTTGACTGTGGACTCAGGTTGCTGTATCTGACCCTGCCATGACCAGAGTTATGACTTGGGAAGATGTGATGACTGTGGGTGTTTGGTCAGGACCAAAAAAAGGAATGGGATGAGTTTCTAATTGAGCCACTACTGTGTCAGTGTAACTATAAAGTCAACATTGATCTGTCTGGGGTAGAGGAAGGGGGAATGGGCAAAAGCCAGTGCAGAATGAGACAAATTGCTAGCTGTCTGGAGATAAATAATGGAGCGACTGATAAATAAACAAGTGGAAATGAGTATGGTGCACTTAGGAGTTATACTGCTGAAGTATATAACAAAAACATTTTGAACTCACTTTGCCAAAATGTGCTGAGATTATAGCATAGATTAAGTAATTTAGTCCTGAATTTGTAATGGGTGTTGGTTTAATTTTTAGCAAGAGGGAAGCTAAAGCATTCTACTGGATAGAAAATACTGTAGAATTAAATACCCAGTAGTCATGAATGAATATCATGAATATGTTTCTCTTAGATTCTTATTGATAGAACAACAGTGTTGCAGTGGTTAAACAACCATTACACACACAGACAAGGTGATCTTGAGCTTATGCATTTGTCATTATTAAGTAACCCCTGAATGCCCTTTGCATTGATGCCGTTGGAATGAATTCCCTGGTCATGATATGGTTATGCTGGTTCCACCTTAAATGAAGCCGCCTGCAGCACTGAGTCTATGTTCCCAAAATATCTGGATGAAAGATAAACTGTCCCCTCTCCTTTACTCCTCACTCCCTCTCCTGTGCCTCCTCTTCCTCCCCTGATCATTTTCTCTGTGTGCAATGCTCCCACTGTCTTTTCCTTAATCCCCCTTCGCCCCTTTTTCTCCCCTTTGTCACCCCCATCTGATTTTTTTTCCAAGTGTTGTCTCCTCCCATACCCTAATCTCACCCCTCATGTTATCTACACTCATTCCCCCCTCCCCTCTCCTGTGTTCATCTTACTCCACCCATGGGTGATTTCCCCTCCTCTTTCTCCTCCCTCTCCCCTCCCATATTACCATACACCCATTCTCCCACTGGCCTCCCTCGTCCTCTTCCCCTCCTCCACCTTTCCCCTCCCCTCTGTCCTTAACTAGTATATAAGAGCATCACATCCCTCTTTACCTCTCTCACACACACACACAGTGTGTTTGCTGGGAAGGGGATATTCCAGGGGAAACTAGGAATTGTGCAGTCCACCTGCCCGTGAAGGAATTATTCTCTCTGGAATTTCCATTAAAGAGGTACAGCATTTATCTTCACATAATAACAGCAGGAAATATGCTGCTACTAATGTTTAGGTGTGTAAAAGTCTTCTGGTGAGGGTTTCCTGAAGGGTATTGTTTATATTTTAAACTACATAACAGCTGCAACATTCTCCAGTATATAGTGGTTTAAAATAATATATACACTATTTATGTTGAGTGAAGTGTTTAACATGAAAATTAACGTTTGATATGTTTTCCTTTTCACTTAAAAATGTTTAATTACAGTGTGTACTTTATTTGTAGAGAATAACTGCAAAAAAAAGTCCTTTAAAATATACATTTGCAGCAATCATACTGTAAACCTTACAGACAAACACACTGGGTGAAAAAAAACAAAAAAACTGTAAAGCATGGTAGAGGGAGCGTCATGGATTTGGGTTGTTGTGCTGTCCAAAAGGGACTGTCTCTGGAAATTTTGCAGCAGCATTTCAGCTGGACCTTAGGAAAGGCTCACACAACTAAGTACAGTTATAAAATAGTTTAATCAAATTCATTCATTAATATATTTTGAAACTGCCATGTCAGGAGCAATGGTTCTACTGTCAATGTGCACATTGTTGTGTAAGTCCGTTAAGCAAGTAGGAAATATGTTCTTCAAGTTGTTGCTGGTAAAGATCTATCTGTCTGTCTGTCTGTCTGTCTGGTATATTACTGCACAATGACAAATCTTTTTGCTTTTCTTTCATAACTTTTCTAGATCTTGGATCAAAACTTGAAAGGGAGAACTTCCCATCAAAATCTTACCCATCATCAAAACTAGTGATATTTCATTGTCACTTAATCTGGAAAAAAATTTCCAGCCATCAAAATCACTTGTGAGTCAAATCAACACTGAACAAGGAGACCATGAGCAGCAACTACAATGTCACTCTTATAGGTCCTGCCCCTTGGGGCTTCAGGCTGCAGGGCGGAAAAGACTTCAACATGCCTCTCACCATCTCGAGGGTAAGATTAAACCGCCCACACACACATTCAGACACTCAAATGTGGACACACTAATGTTGTCTTCTACATGATAAAATTACATGCCTTTATTTTATGTCAACAGAGGCACAATTGGCCATTCGTCTCAGAACCCTTCTATTATTTGTGCTGTCAATGTCTCTTCACTACCTTTCTTCACTTCTGTACCCCTCCTGACTCACCCCCCTAACCACACCCAAGATAGCTCAGCTAAATCATATGCCATCTGTCATGTATTGACCACAGAGGAAACCTTTTCTCTCTTTCTTTACATTCCACTTCACTTTGAGCGTCTGTATTGAAATTGCAGCAATCAAAGTTCTGGCGCACGGGTCTTGGCATCAATCCCTCTGCTTGAACAAGTAACTTGATGGTCCCTTGGTTTCCTTGCTTTTCAGTGTCTACTCCTAATATTACCTCTTATTGCCCTCCCAGTCTCCTGATCGTTCACACATCAAAGTTAATGCATGCTCACACACACAGATTCACACAGTATGCTTTGCTCATTACTTTAGCTACATTGCGATCTTAAAAAATGCAAATCCTTCCCAATGTTGTTCAAGCTTCTGTTCTGTTACACTATGCACTGCCCTCCAACACATACGTAGTACATTTACGCATACAAAAGTCACACAAAAGTCACTAAAACTGGCAGTGTACAGGCTTATAGCAACATGAGTCTGATGATGAATGGCTTGCTAGGTTCTGTGCCAATATCCTTTGGGGCCATTCTGGGTTGCCATGTTTGTGTTATTACTTTGGATGTGATACTTTTCCCACTAACTGAAGCCATGTGAATTTTTTAACCACGGTTGCTTGTAAGTGAGTGTGTCTTTGTGTGTGTGTGTGTGTGTCGCGCGTGTGTGTGCGTGCGTGTGTGTGTGTGTGTGTGTGGCGGTATGCAGGCATGGATGCAAAATGTTGGACAGTGTATTTAAAACTGAAAGGAAGAACAGAGAGAAGCCAGAAATAGAACATACAAAAAAGAAACAGACTAAATAATAGCACTTTAAACTGTATATATAATCTTTTATGAAATTAGGTCTTTTGTATTGGATCTAAAAATAATACATAATGCATCACAAATGCGGCATTCCAAAGGTACTGAAAAACAAGAAGTTGGGATGCTGATGTTACTCATCAAGAAATTGGAAATATGTAAATAATAATGGCCAGTCCACTCTGACATTTACTGCAACATCACAGTGAAAGTTGAGTGATTAGACGATTTACGATTTCCCTTATGGGCTTGTTTGGTTATTTTTCTTCTTTTGTGGTTCCTTAGATGTTGAGATTTCTTTAAAAACTGTAAAACAACCATTGTCTGAATCCCACAACTACAATACATCTTAAAAGATTTGGGAAGACTCAAACTGGCTAAAGAGGGTTCCTTACTGAGCTTGGCATCTCTAAAAGCCGATAAGCAGAGATGAGGTAGCGATGGGGGTTGAGGCGTGTGAGGTGGTATGCAGTGCATGTAAATAATGCTACACACACTACGCACAGTCTGAACTTGAAGAAGTGATGGCAGTCAGTCGGTGTTGCACTAACATATGTCACTCAGCAGGTCATCTATCCATATGTGCTTCTCTGTCTCACTGATTTGTGTTGTACCTCTCTGTAACTTCCTATTTATTTCTCTCTTTCTTTTTAAATCTATGCATTTTCCTACATAGACATACAGTTTTTATTCTAGATACATGGACCCATGCAACTCTTAATCTTATCAGCTCTATTAAATTAGGTTCATGACAATAAGAGCAGAGTTTCTGACCACCTATTACTGACACACCAACATGTATAGCAGTGCACATACATGCTACTTTCTGCCAGTCCAACCATAGAGTTGGTTCTAAGAAGAGACCACAGAGTATGGGTTATTAGAGAATTCTGCACAACTGCCAGACCACAGTTACTCTTGCAGCTGCTGTTGCTAAGCTCTATAAGCATGTCAATATATAGTTTGCTTAATTTACGGCACTACGTAGATGTACCAAGTACCAGTATTGCATATTACCACTACTGCATTATTGGCATGGATGTCTTGAGGTACCTGCCCATTGGCTATTGTTTATGCAACTTGCAGCATTTTTCTCAAGTACATTTTTGGATTGCTTATGTACACTGTCATGCATTGTAATACACATCTGAACAGTACAAACCTTATTTACAGAGTGGCTAACATGAATGCTTATCCTCATTTCAAAATTGATTTCAGTAAGAATGAAGGATTCTGACCAGCAGTGAGTAGCTGTTTATAGGCTTTAAGAGAGTAATGGAAGCTGTATCATTATAGTTACATGCCTGTTTATATAAGAACTAGAATACCTTGACTTTTTTATAGAAAACATTTGGATTTATAACTAATAGATATCTCACTGAAAGGATTTTGGAGAAAATAGCCTGTGGAAAATTCCAAACAAAGACAATTAATCCCATTTACTGGGAAATCCATTTACTTCTTTTATTGATGTAAAGAGACAGAAATACCCACCAACGGTACTATTTCCAGTCAAATTTACAACACAGTGAATAAATATTTAAACCTTTCTGAGGGTAGTCCATTTACAGAATCTGCTGCTAAAATAATTTAAGGGAAAACAACCCAGGGGAGGAGATGCATTAAGCCTCTAAGAATAGATACATCATCTCACAGGTCAGCCCTCACGAACACACCCACTTAGAGACACACTGGTCTCAGATCTGTACCCCTATTTTAAGCTGTACTTAGCCAGTACTCAGTATTACTGCATTTGTGTTATACCACAAAAAAAGATACAAAAGCAATGCCTGAATAGATTTCTCCCCTTTCTTGTGAACAAAATTTATACATGTGTTACAGCAGTGTGTTGTGTGTGTACTTGAGGCCTCAGTGTGTTGAAGTGTTTCAATCAGGTTTTATATTGTACTTTTTTAGTAGCGGTCTTCTTCTTTCTGTCACATTACTACCATAATAGTGTGAAATGACTGGCAGAGTGTGCATGGCAACCTCATGTAGATGCACTAGATCAAACATAACAATCACCCCTTTCTACATATGGTGATCTGTAGTGTCTATATTACAGGAAAAACTCTACAATGTGCAATTTACTTGGTTTATTTATCACTGTTTGTGCCAAATAAACACCATGAGCACCGTGACCATGAACAGGACCATAAATGCTCCTTTGTGGTAAGGAGGAACAGGATGAGCATTGGCAGAGCCCTACAAAATGACCTCCAGTGGGCCACTGGTCTCTGACCAAACCGTCAGAAGCAGATTTCATGAGTCAGACCCCTACACTGCTACAGTGGGTCCTGGATTCCTCCTGGTACACAACAATGCCAGGCCTGATGTGGAAAATACTCAGGCAGTTTCTGGAGAATGAAGGAATTAATACAATTAACTGGCCCCCATGCTTGCCTGACCTAAATCCAATAGAACACCTCTGGGACATTATGCTTTAGTCCATCCTACACCAGGTTGCACCTCAGACTGTCCAGAAGCTCGGTGATGCCCTAGTAAAGATCTCGGAGGAGATCCCCCAGGACACCATCTTTTGTCTCATTAGGAGCATCCCCCAATGTTTTAAGGCATGCATGCAAGTACACGGGGGCCATACAAACTACCGAGTAACATTTGAGTTGCTGAAATGAAATTTTGGCAAAATGAACTAGCCCGAGGCCCTTTGTATACTCTGCAATTAATTTCTTGAAAAAATACACCATAAATTTTTCTGGTTGTGATTGTGGAATGTCGAGACACTATCAACCCTTAGAGAAATTTTTGTCACCAGTGACAATTTTTTGTACCTCTAATGGCCCCTGAAACAGCAAATATATTGATGTTTTTGTACAAATATATTACAAGTAAACTGTATGATATCTTTTTTTCTGTGACCTTTTACAAACTTTCTCAAGAGTGTTAATATATTCTGTAAAAATAGATTATCTGAGTTCAATTCTCTATCGGGCCCCCTGTGGGAGTAAAATTGCTGATTCTAATACATTATTCACAATTACTGAAAAAATCACTAATCTTTTTGTGTCCTAGTGATTATTCCTAAGAATAATAATACCTCTGTTATTAAAAAAAAAAATCTCTCTACTATCATCTGAACAATTGTGCTGCTTGCTGTTCTTATCATGCACCAGGGTTTTCTATCATTTACTGGAATTAGGAAGGTCCACAGGACTTCAGAGTCATAGAGACCCTGGTCTATTGGTTACTACTCCTGTCTATTGGTTACTACCTTTGATTTTTGGGGATTATTTGTAGGTTGATAAATTTCATTTCCATCAAACAATCCACAAAGTGGATTTCCCAGTCCATATCTGTACAGATACCCAGTATGATTTTTTTCCCCCCACATTGAGATCTGATGTGTTTTCAAAGTGTTCCTTTAATTTTTTGAGCAGTGAATGTACATGCAGGTTATAAATATATAAATTTACATTCTTTGTTTAATATAGTGCATCCTTCTATCATAACGTAGAAATCTCATCAAACTTAAATATCAGGTTTCTAGTTGTGCACTGAGTACACCAAAATGAGTGGACAGCCAATCTATAATAAAACCTTTTCATGGAAGAATGCAGTTCCTGGAATTGAATCAGTGATGGCTGCATCCTGCTTCCCTAGAGATGCTTTTCATCAGGCGATGATAACAACTGACCACAGGGATGGGTCTATTTCAAAGACAGTTTAGTTCTATACATAGTCTCTGTCTTTCTTCCCTGCTCCTATTCCTGCCTTAATGTCTTCCTCCTACAGTACTTGCTCTTACACTCACATCATCACCAGAAGTCGATACTACAGTATGGCGCAAGTTCAACATACCATAGTTATTTTTTGTTAACAAATCGCACAATTGGTTACTACCTCGGCAAGTCAACCAGAGTTGTTCAATCAGAGCTATGAGCAGTTCATGTAAAACGAGTGTCTGCACCAGATGACCAATGACATTTCTTATAAGAAAAAGAAAACTAAGCAAAATCACACTGCATCATATTCTAAGCAAAAATGATATATTGCAACTATATAAGCTTCATCAGCTATGAACTGCTGGCTAGAACCCTGATTAATGTCAGTAGCTCTTTGGAAAAGAAGGATAGAAAAGGCACCTTATTTACTTACACTTATAAATGCTGCTGCCTGCCAAGCTGCAAGCATCAATAAAATGTTGCTCTGTATTTTGTAGTAACTAATAAGGTATACTGCATTTGTGGCCAGTCTCTAGCCACATACATAAAATGCAATTGGGGGAACAAAGATTTCCATCTCAGCTACTCTATTCCAGATGGCAAGGCAACTTCTGCAAACACTGGCCCACTCCTATGCATTTTTAATGGATTAATTCTTGGTTTATGATAACACATCAACTTGTTGGAAGATGTAATTACACACTAATCAATGTATATTCATGAGTACAACATTCCTCTTTTCCTTTAAATAACCTTAAAAAAATGACTTAATGTATCTTTGGGCATAAACAGATTTAACTATAAAGACAACTGTAAACCCTGCTAAAAATATGTAGAAGACAATTTTAGCTTCATGCTTGCAGCTTCAACCTTAGCAGTGTTGAAAACTGCTGGGAGCCAGCACAGAACAAAAAATGAGGTGAGCTTTAAAAAGTTAAGAAGTTACCACGGTCTTCCCAAACCCCGCAAGGCTCTGGCTTTAAACCAGTGATGCTGCAGATTTTGCATCTTAAATCTTTCAAACCAAACTTCCCGAGCCTGTTGACAGCTCCTCCAAATGGCTTAATAATGCTTAAATCTATCTTAATCAAAACAATTCCCATGCTTGCCTCTGAGTATCTTAGTCAAATATTGCCAAAGCCAGAATCAACAACTTATCATTTCCTCTCCCATAAATCACTGTGTCAGTATGTATGTATGTGGGTGTGTTGAAACATGTTATATTTAAAAACTGTAATAAACTTGACTTTTCTGTAATCACAGCAGTGTGAGAATAAATCCTACACTCATTAAAATTTGTGAGATTTGACTTTTCCTGTCAATATCTGGTGTTCAGTTATTGTGGCTTTCTATGATGTCACCATCATACTAGTACTAGTTGTGTTCATGTCATGTTTGGGAACTATCTCCATCGCTCTTGCATGTTAAGTTATTTGAGCTTGTTGCTGACCTTACAATAACATTTCTGACTTCACCAGTAATGTACTGACTAATCCATTGTAAAAGCTATATCCGTGTCACACATGCCAATAGAGGAAATGTTGTGAAATTAAAATACCATGTTCAATATTCTCAGCAGCATGCATATTTTTTTCATACAGTCATATTTGTTCCAGTGCTCACGAGTGATAATTTACTTTAGATAATATCTGTAAATTGTTCGCATTACTTAATAGGCTGTTAGTGTCAATACCTTTTAAGAATTTTCACCAAGCCACTTGAACAGTTAAAATTCATTATGATAAATATTATTTCTTTGCTTTGAGGTGGTAATGTATTAAAATATATATTTTAAAACACTTTTATATTGAAAACAACAGGCTGTTTAGAACTCTTATGACCCCTGGCCACCTGACTGGATCATGTAGAGCAGCACAGGCAAATCATAACACACTGCAGTGAATTCACAATGAAGAGACAAGAATAACCTATTGTTAAATGCACCTATAATGTGTTTTCCACAGTAGCTGCTAAACCCGTCATGTCTCCTTTGCTTTCCTCCCAGGATACCGGCCACCTGAATGGATCATGTTTATTCAGATTAATATTGGTTGACTGTAAAGATTGACAGAAATAAAACTAAAATGGTTCTGGGTAATAAGTTCAAAAGAAGCAAAAGAAAACATCTGGTGTAACAGCAGTAGCTTTCTGTTCTCTTTGGCTTTTGTTAAGCTTTGCTTGGACTTTGTGCTGGGAATCTAGACCCTTAGTCTTTTCCTACAAGAGTTTGAGATTTATAGAGACTTGTTCCGCATATGTTAGTGTACAAACATAAACTAATGGTTAATATATTACTCACTAAGCTTATCTGATGTTTTTCTGAGGAAAGACTTACGTCTCCAAGCGCCAACTCTGTTTTTCTTGATATGTCCTAGTGCCAAGATTCACTCTTGATGATATGTGCTGCTGTGTTGATTCTTCTCATGTTTCACCAAACATTCAATAAGTATCCATTCCCGGAGCACAACTGTTGCACACAACAATAAATGTTTTTGGCCAGCTTTTATCAGATGTTGACTGTTGCATTCCATTCAGTAGCACACCATTAAACACAATATACCTGTTATCCAAAATCAAGATTTTTGGATTTATTACAGCCTACTTAAGTGTGTGCCTCTTAACTCTTACATTCATATGGGACAAGATCATTCCAGTCTTGTGCTCATGCGGCTCCATTCTTGCCCCATCATTGCCCATACTGCCACGATAGTTTTTTTTTTAATGAGGCTGGTTGTGAAAACTAGTTTATTCACTTCTGGTTGAGCAAAATACGGCATTGTATCATGCGAGTTTTATGGGTTTAAAACTCCGCACTTCAGTCCATGTAGATGCCCCCTACTATTTATAGGGAAACTGATAAATATGATGTGTTTAATGCTTTCCAGCAAGGATATTGTGCCCCAGTGTCTGGGTTTTCCTGGGGTATACATTGTTTTTGGGGCCTTACTAGTTTACTTCTACTTATGCAGTCAGAGGTAGGCTATTTTTTTCACCCAGTTCACTTCCAGAAAATATACCTTGTGGAGTTTTGCCTTTTGGAGCTATGTTGATGCAAGTGGAAACCCCACAGTGTTTTCTTCCTGTGAATACTTCCTGTGCAAATTGCATCGCGTAATTTCAGGGATCTGCTGATGGAACTAAAGCACCAATAAATTTAATATTGTTTCAACCTTCAAGAGACTGTGGATGCAACCAATCATGTTTTAATTTAAGCCACATTAAGTAAAGGCATTTCATGTTATTTAAATATTTGCTGGATGTGAGTGTTACAGTTGTAATTCTACCAAGTAATTGCTTTGAAAAGCCATATCAGATCAGTCATTTGGTTTCCATTTTTGTGTGCACAACCAAATCAGAAGCAAGCAGCTGAATTTTAATAATACTCATAAGCCTACATCAGTAGAATTAAGCTAAACAGGGAAACTGCTTAACTGCAAGCATGGCAGAAATCATATCCAAAGCGTTATATTTATTTATGTACAGTCTGTTTTGTGGGTTTTGCAGCTGTAGCTGAACTGAGTTCAGTGGGAATCTAAAATAGCCATATCTCATTAATGTCTGTGCCATTAACACACAAGTCTGATAGGGACTATTAGAAACTAACGCTCATAGTGCTTTGGGAAATAAACACTTTTTTCCATTATCTTCATAACTAGTACATGCCCATTCTACAAATAGTTTAGTCCGTGATTTTAGTTTTTTTGTTAGGTAGATGCTAGGCCACGTGATGATGTCATAACATATCATGCATAATTAAGGTTTTGTGGAAATAAATTAAATGTTATTGTCATGAAATTAAATTGATGTTTTATTAGGTGTTACAGGTGCATAGTTGCTACAAATGGGTCATTTAGAGCCCATTAGTAGGTGGTTGCTAGGAAATATGATGATGTCATAGTAGCTGATATGGATAAGAACCTTCACGATCTAAGATATACATGTGTGCCAGTTTTGGTTGTTCAATTTCTGATTGTGTAGGAGGAGTTTACAAACAAACAAACAGAGATTTTGTGTGTTATAGGAAGATATTGTTATGCTTGTGTGCTACTATAGAAGGAAACATAGATGGTACATATGTTATATGGTACAAAAACATGTCATGCTCAAATAATGACACTTATATTGACAACTGATAAAGTTGTATTTCCTACCTTGATTTTATACATATCCAGACTGTCTATTGTACTGTCTCCTGCTTGCCATGTTATAGTGTAATATTTGTGAAGTATTCAGTACTTAATACTTTTTCATACCATACTTATTCATACATGTTCAGGGGTTTGCGTTGATACATGTGTGTAGTAATGTGTATATTTTTATATTTTAGTGATGCTGTGGCTTTAGATTCTTTTATCCATCGCCATTTTCAGCATCTCAACTTCTAACCCCAAGCTGTGAGTTTGCCAGCAGCAGACTGCAGCCAAATCAAGTCAAATGTAATACTCATAACAGCTGACAAAGACCAGTGGATTTTGTCAGATGAATACCAGATTCCATTTTATAAAATCTCAAGATCCTGCTGACAAACCTACATGATTTACTTTATTCTGGGCCATAAACTGTGAGTGAAGCATTGCTTCACAGTTTACTATGTGTTACTGATGAGTCCATAGAAGTAGGTTGACATGATGTCTGGCCCTGCACACAATCTTCCTCTTTCTTTCTGCAAGCCTCTTTCTGTTTCTGTTTAGCTACATCTCTCATAGATATGTCTGTTACTATTACTGTGTTTGACTACCCTTCACTTTCTCTGTGCTTATCTAACTTCTTGTTATTAGTTGGCTGTTTTCTGTGTTGCTAAGTTAATATTTTTAGGAGATGTATTGTTTCCTGTTCCGTTTCCACTTCAGTGTAATGGGTATTTAAAAAACTGTTTTTTAATTTTAAAAAAATCAGAGAAATAAGAGATTTACACTAGTTTTTTAAAAAATATATTATTTCTGTATTAATTTTTAATAAAAATTTCAGCAGGAAAATTAACAGCAGCAGAGCAGCACATGTAAGTTTAGGGTTTGACTGGGTGCCATCAACTGAGAATTTCCTGTTGCAAATGAATTCAGATTTTTAACTGAAGAAAGGGTATACAATAGCACAATGTTAGCATTTAATGGGCAAAACTGGGAGCCTGGGAATACCTAGCTAGTAGTGTCTAAGTGGATTTGTGGAAATTTTGGTACAGTAGCTTTTATAGAACAATAACTGGCTGTCTGTTAAGTTTTTTAATTTGAAGCTTTATTTTGTTGCTAGGTGGACTTTATGCAAAAAATGTTACAAAAATGTTAAATCCAAAAATGAGATTATTACTAAGTGGAACAAATAAGTGGAAAGTGAAAAAAAAAAGAATGAAAAAACAAGCCATTAATTTAAAAAAAGCCCCATGCAAACATTTTTTACAGAGTGAAGGGTAATTTGACATCGCTAAGAGATAGCATTAGTTCCAGTCCTGAAGCAGCAACATTGAAGTAAAATGGGTCACTTCTGAAGGCTTCCATATGGAAGCAGCTTTTGTGTACATTTGAGTTACAGAGTATTTGTGTCTTCAGCTCTGAGTGTGATGTGAACCAACTGCCTGTCATCTTTGTCACTCCTTGTGCTGAAAGCAGGCATTGTTCAAAGCACTCAAACTGGTCAGTGTATGCTCAAAGCAGACAACGTTGCGGCACTCCTGCAAGCTTTTATTGCAATGTGTTGAAAACAGATTTTTTTAAAAGCACTTAAATCAGACAGCATATGTGTTGAAATCTGACATGGCTGGAAGCATGATAGCAAGTTTGTAGGAGATGGCTTTTAGACACGACATGTGTGTTTCTCATTGTTTTGGAAAAGTGATGACACAAGTACTGACCCCTTTACTTTTGCATGAATATTTAGTAAGGCAGCTGAATTTCACACAAGGGTGGTTTGTAGTACTCTTAGGCTTGGGCCACCCCTCTCATTTCTTTATATTTTGCTAGGAAAATACAAAATAGGTGCAGCAACTAACTGAAACATGGAAAGGTTTCAGAAAACAGAGTTTGTACAATTCTAATCAGCTTGAAAGTCAATATTTAGTATTCTTCAACACAGCCTGAATGCTCTTGGGCAGCTTTCTTGCAGTTTCTTTAACTAGTCTTCAGGAATAGTTCTCCAAGCTTCTTGAAGGACATTCAGAGTTCTTCTTTGGATGTTGGCTGCCATTTTTTTTCCGTTCTCTGTCAAGATGATCCCATACTGCTTCAATAATGTTGAGGTCCGGGCTCTGGGGAGGTGTTCCATTATGTGTTTTTCTAACCAGGTGTGTGTTTACTACATTGGCAGAGTGTTTTTTGGATCATCGCCATGTTGAAAAATGAAGGCATTGCCAGTCAGACACTTTCCAGATGGTATTAAAGGGTGGATCAAAATCTGATGGCACTTTCCTGCATTCATAATTCCATCAATTTTAACAAGACCCCCAACACCACTGACTAGAATGCAGCCCCAAACCCTGACAGAGCCTCCACCATGTTTTACAGATGGCTGTAGACACTCACTGTTGGACCTCTCTTCTGACCTCATCTATAGATACTACTGATGATTTGAACCAAAAATTTCAACTTTGGAGTCATCACTTCTTAAGACCTGTTTCCACTGATTTTCAGCACAGTGCTTGTGTTATTTGGCATACCTCATCCTTTTCTCCCTGTTTCCCTTCCTGGCTTTTTGACACCGATCCATTGAGAGCATTAATGATGAGACTTGGGCAAAGTGTAGATGAATCAACTGAAGGGCCAGATGCATATATCAGGTCCTGTCTGGTCTGCTTGATTTTTTTCCCTATTTCTTTAAGATATTTTTCACTTCTTTGTTGTCCTCCACTTTTCAAGTTTCCACATTTCCTCACATTTTTTTTAAGGCCACACTGCACGCCATGCTGAGAAATGTCAAGTTTTCCACTAATAGCTCTTTGGGAATCACCTTGTTGATGCAAAAATACTATTTTATGCCTATCAAAATGTTATCTTTGGCATTTTTCATAGATTCAACTACAGAAATGGGAACAAATTACGTGTTTTTGCAATAGGATGCTAGTATCAAAGTGCCTAAAGATATAATTTAAAATTGGTTCTTTCTTAAGTGGTCTGGTATGTGTAGACTCAAAACTGGTTCACCCCTTGACTTTGGTGCCCTTTTTATGATTGAATAATTCATAGGTCAGTCTTCAATGGCTTAACAAAAAAAGAAATCCTCTGAAAATGAGTATTTGAGTGGGGGAAAAAGTGTTTGAGTGGGGAAAAAGTGTCCAAAGAAAAACTTTGAAACACCTTCAAAAAGCCTGGAGAGCTATTGCTCAAGACCAATTTTAAAAATTACTAGAAAGTCTGGAAGCAAAATGAAATGAAGGGTGGCTTTTGCACAATAGTCAATGTTGAAGGATTTTATGCAAGAAAAATAAAACTTGTAAAAGCTGATTTTTCTTTCCACATCAACCTAAGAAACATATTCCCATGATGCACTGAGTGCTTCTTTTTCATTCACCATTTTTCACTCACTATGTGCTTGTACACCACTCTGCATTTAATCATGAGTTATTAATTATCTCTGACTCTCTTCCACAGCCTGTTTTTGTCGTGTCTCCCTCCCCTCAGCCCCCAGCTGGTTGCGGCACATGACTGCCCCTCCCTGAGTCTGGTTCTGCTGGATGTTTCTTCCTGTTAAAAGGGAGTTTTTCCTTCCCACTGTTGCCACATGCTTGCTCATAGGGGGTTGTTTTGACTGTTGGATTTTCTCTGTAATTATTGTATGGTTTTTACTTTATGATATAAAGCACTTTGAGATGACGGTTTGCTGTGATTTGGTGCTATATACATAAAATTTAATTGAATTAATGTATTATGTAGAAATAAAGTTAAAAAAACAAACAAGTTTATAAATAACCACTTTTTCCTTTTCCTTTCTCGGCTATTTTGACCATTTGTATTTATGGCCCATTAAGGGACCCATTCCTACAGGGTTATCAATATAAGTCAAAGTTATATTTTATAAAGTTATATTTTAAAATTCCCTTATGCAAAGGTTTTTTATTTTTTGTGACATACACACTATTATATTTTGACAGACTTTTAGACCGCAATCTACTGTTGGTCATTATTTAATTGTAGCTTAAACTACATGATGTTACTCATTGTGAGCTTTTGTTTGTTTTGTTTTTTAGAACATTGCTACAACAGATGTAGCTTTCACAGTTCACAAACAATGATAACATTTAGTGGTATGAATAATCTCAATTATCAAGAGAAATGTTGCCTGGAATACTGTACAGATATGAATAATTGTGTTTGACCTGGTTAGATAAATTTGAGGTGATTTATCCTTTTGTACAAATTGCTCTTGCCATTTCATTCGTGTTTCTTATATAATTTGCCCCAACCATTAGGAATTTTTCCCTACATGTTGACGTGTTGCTAAACTTACATTTGCAACCATTTCATTCTCTCAATTATCTATGGCATCAACCACAACTTTGGCACTACTGCTACACCTCTTTCCCACCATTGTGGTAGTGGTGCCAGTGTGGAGCCAGTCTGCTATGGTGCCTTTGGATAGCCAGCCCACATTTTGACAGGTTTGAGAACCAAATTTTACTTAGCTCAACATCAGGGGAGGTACATAAGCTGCAAATTCTGAGTGAATTTCTTGCAGCAGCCCCTCCCATAGCCTCTGACCTCAGTGGTTCAAACTTTGGGCCAAACAATGGTGTGGTTCCAAAAAGCAAATAACAGAAAACAAAAGGACTGGCAGTGCTGTTGCCAGCTGTTTTGTACTTTTTGTGGTGGCATTGGCCCTGGGTACTTGTAAAGGAGATAATAGACAACACATTTCAAGATTTCAGCATTCAACTGTCAACTGAAGTTTTGGTCATTGTGATATTTGTGTAATACATGTGTGTGTCATCTTTGTTTTAGCCCTGCAGTGTTGAAGCTGCTGTTTTCTGTCATGACCAAAGCAGCAGAGCCATAAATCAAATAACCTGGCAGTCTTCAAGCACTTGACTTGTTGCTTGACTTATTCGGATTTCTGTTTCTAATTTTCCTGGCTACGTTGCACTTTCTTTGAAATAAACAGTGAGACAACTTTGAGCTTTGAAAAAATGTTGTAATATTAATTTCAAACAAATGTTTGCCTTTGGAAGCAGATTTCTTACCAGCACAAATGATTGCTTCAGACATGGATTTAAGACATACGTAATAAATTCATACAACTGAAATAAATAATGTTCACAAAAACTTCACTGTTTATGGAGTATCTTTAAGATTAGTTCAACTCTGTTGTATGGAAACAGGTTACTTTTATTCTGAGAGAAACAGAGCAGTGTTTTGTGGGTAATGTGTCTCTATGTGGAGAGGGAATTTATGTGGGTAGGGGAGAGGACCTGAGCACTAATTGGGGAAAACATATAATAGAACATTTTGTGGTGAGCATTTGGACCATAACAGTGCCAGAGTGGTTAGCGTGAACACACCCCTGGAAATGGGTCAAAAGCATGCTGCATAAAACCTACTCAGTAGCTTTTTTTTCCCCCTTTCCTTCTCTTTTTTCCTTACTTGCCATCCATACCATTTTAATCAATGTTATGTCAATCCCTCATTACTCTCCTCTTCCTGCCCTGTGTGCTTGAGATCGGTGGTGAGTGATGTTGCGTGTGTTGGGCTAATATGACTATAAAAGGTTGGGGCCGCAGAGCCTTAACACTAATCCGGGTGCAGAGCCTCTTTTATTAGCCCTGCTTGTGTCTGTCTGTATTTGTGTGTGCTTGTGTGTGTGTGTGTGTATGTGTGTCTGTGTGAGAGAGAGACAAAGATAGAGGCAAAGGAAACATACTTAACCCCATATTACTGTCTCATCCCTGACTGTCATTCTACACTTGAAGTGATATATAGTTAACAAGCATAAGAGCCATTTAATAGCAAAGCCCACGATGGTGGGCTTTTTCTGTGCTGTTGGTGAAGTGGTCTGTGTGGCCCTTTTTTCATAGTGTCAAAAGAAACATATGACCTCACTCCACTTTGGACCCATTTGGAGCCTCTGTGTGACCAAGAATGGTCAGAACTACATCTGCAAGGTGTTTCTATTTTCGAAGGATGTTAACATGGTTTAGTCACGTATAATTAACAACACAACATACAAAAAGTCAGTTAGTTCCTTTAATTGCTTAGATATAAATATTTCACCAATATTTGTTTTTATGTAAATTGTGAATTGAACATTTATAAGTACACTGTCATGCTCAGTTTATAGAAAATGCTTTGGTGTCATGTGATGGTGACAGTGACTTTGGGATAATAAGACATATTTTAGCTCAGAAAAGCTTAGATTTTCAAAAATCATCATATGTAATATTTTACTGAAAACTATTTGATTGTTCAGTTTTCTATGCATTCCTGAAAGTACATTTATGTTAATCTGTCCCACCTGTCTCACTATGTACCATCTCTCAGATAACAAATGATTTGAAATCACAATACAGTTCAACAGATCAGGAAACAGAGCTAGATCCCAACACTGTGCACAATCAGAAATCAAGAATGCATAATTGGATGTTTAATCTAATTGATTTGATTATATTTTCATGTGGAGTCAAGTCCGTTTGTGTGCCTGCTAAATGCTTAATTGCCTTGCAACACTTGTTTACGCAAATATGCTCAGCATTGTTCACAAATGAATGGACAAGTGTGGAAAATGTTTCCGCTTTTCCTCCTGCACAATGTTTAACATCACTGACAAGAACATAGAACTGCAGGACCTGTGTGTGATGAAGCCCCGCTGAACAGTAAAACTGGTATTCAATACCAATCACTGATTTTTATTTATTTATTTATTGTTTTGTTGCTTGAATCTGTTTCAAATGAACGAACTTCCTCCAGAGTGGAGCGATTAAACCTTGTTTACATATTTAAAGTTTAGCTAAAAGATCGAGGACTACACTGAAACACAGAGATAAGCGAAGTAAAAGTAAATTTTATGAAGCATGTAGAGTGAGAAGTGTCTGGCTAATAATTACTGTTTCCTCAAAGCCCATAAATGTGGTATGTGTCTACACCATGGAGTGTCCCATTATCTATTTGTCACCTTTTTAACAACATTTTGTATGGGAGATAACTGCATTATTGCCTTTTACAGCGACTAAATTCACTTTAATTGTTCTTTATTGCACAGCAGTGCTTAAGAAAGTGTCAATGAAGCTCCTTTTTTTTTTTGCTTAAAGACGCAGACATCACAAAATAAAAAATCTTTCAGGTAGACTGCTGCTGTTTGCATGTTCATTCTTGCTTTTTCTCAGATTTCTCAGATGGTTGAGAACCTTTGAACTCGTTTCTGTAACAAACTGTAAGGCCATTAAGACAGCACACCATAAAGAACACACAAAGGTAATTTAAACGTGCTATTAAAAACACATCAGCGAGTCTACGGTAGACCCTCCACCATGTGGTGCAGAACCTAGGTCTTTCATTAGTTTTCTCAAATACTTATGTAAGAAAATGGATCCATAAATCCTCTGATAAATACAGGGTGAATGTGGACTTCCAACGTCACCTTGACTTACCCTCCGGCTCAGTAATCTTAATGTTGCCAGCAATTCATGTTATTTGTGGTTTTTGTGTTTCTGCAGCTGACGGATGGCGGAAAGGCAGCTAAAGGTGGTATTGCTGTTGGAGACTTGGTTCTTTCCATTGATGGCATCGCCACAGAGGGCATGAACCACCTGGAGGCCCAGAACAAAATCAAGAGCTGCACTGGCAACCTTAGCCTCAATCTGCAGAAGTAAGCAATGACATCACACCCTGTGTGCCTGAAGTTGTTAGGCCAAAACCTAGCCACATCACCTTGAAATGATTTAATGTGTGAACCTGAGTGGGTAGACATTTATCACCATGACAACACAGGATCCCCGCACTCCCTTTCAGATACTCCCAAACAACCCATTTCTGCATCAAATTTAAAGTCCATGCTTCCCCTTTCAACCCCAGACATCCTGCATCCAGGCAGATGTTCACTGTGGTCGTAGGAGATAATCTTACCTCTGACACACAGCAACACCATTAGTTCTGCCTGATCGCCCATCCCCTGAAGGAAAGCAAGAGAGCTAAAATCACACGGAGAGCATCAACATGTGGCCCAGCACCTCTTCCCCCAGGGCTTACTCCTCACTGTCTGGTGGAATCCTGTACATCGGAGCTGAATTATCTCAAGAATTTCTGTTGTAGTGTGTGTGTGTGTGTGTGTTTCACTGTGTGTAGCTTCATATTGGTTCTCATGTGGTTTGAATTGTCTGTTTTTTGGCAGCACTTGTAGGCATATGTGTTTTTTTTATTTAAACACAGCGAGATGCTCAAGGCTTCTACACTTGTACTTTTGGATTACTGATCGAGAGAGAGAGGCTGATTTATTACAAGAAGCCAGCTTTCTTTTCTTTTTTTCTCTTTTTTGAATCTCTTCATCTCTGCCTGTCTCTCTGTCTGGATTTTACATTCTGTCGTCTCTTGGTAATTTTTCTTTTTTCTTCACCCTTCCCTTCATTTGAACCTAACTGAGCATGTCCTCTAATTTGTGTTCAAATGATGACAGACCAAAGATGTTTACTTTTGGTTGAGTGGTGAAGAACACACACACTAATATTATAAGGCATTCCGCTGCTCAAGGTCAGAGTGTGGGCTAGAGTGTGTGTATTTGTGTTACTGTGAGCAACAGATATTCACAATCTAGTTTTGGTTTATGATGAGGGAAACGGGTCTTAGAATAACGCTTGGCTAAGATGGATGGCTTGGGGCAAGTCGCAAAGTTTTGCTGACAACAATGTGGACGGTATGTAGCCACTGAATTTAAAACTAAAATCATTTTTGCAGGAAACAGTAGTAGTCATTCTATCCTTACTTTAAAAATGTGTTTAAAATACATAATCCAACCTCTCAGCAAAATGATATCACCATTCTCACTGCTTGATTCTCTCGATCATTACATGCAAATTAGTCAGGACACCATCAGCCCGGTTTGGTATAAGCAAAGTAAACAGCAGCCAGTAATCAAGCAGTTACTGCACCAAGATTAAGAGATATTCCACCACATAACATTTTTATGTTGTTGTTAGAGAACATGTCAAAGCACGCAATTCAGCTATTATCAGCCCAGTGCATAGTTGTTCTCAAGTATCAGTTATTTTATCAGTGATTAAAAAAAGAGATTCAATATATGTCAGTATTTTATTATTAAAATTGCATGATCTTTGGGAACAGTTTCTTCCAGCTTCTGCTGCACTGGGATTCTTGACACCCAAAAGACTGACAGAAGTTGTCCCTGTACCAGTCTGTCCTTTCTGCAGACTCCATTTACAAAGAGTGTCTGGATTTCTTTGTGTTTGGTCACTGATATTAACTGGCACTTTGATTGACATAGTCTGTGTTCAAAATGTTTCATGCCTAGGTCAACATATGGTCCATCTTTTATGGGTTTGCATAATGGAAAGAACCAATCCGATTCCTTGTTTCTGTTAGTTTTTATAGGTATCGCCCTTTTGTCTTTTCATTTTTTCTTTTTCCTGTTTGACCATACATTTTGATCGGGTTAGTCACTGGGTCAAAGAGGAAAAGGAATGAAAGCAGTGAAGAGATGCAGCAATACATGTGGTGTCTGTATGTGTGTATTTTGAATGGGAGACTGGTTGTTATTCCTTTTCCAAAGAGGTGGTGTGGAGACAGAGATGGACAGCAGATGTGTGAAGAACAAGAAGTGGAAAGCTGTAAAAGTAAAGTTGTCTCTACAAGACTGTGAAACTGACATGAAGCTACAATGTTTTTTTTTTTTTAAAAGAATGGCAAATATAAAGAGCCAAATTATCCTGGCACTGAATGACCTCTCCATCCAGTAAAAAGCTGGAACAGAACTGGGATTTATTAACTGTAAATGCATGAATGCAAATACCATGGTTACTAGGGAAATCATCACACACGAACATTCACTTAGTTGTCTGTGAGACTTTCCTTATTTCTTGGGGGGAAAACATTACAGTGAAGCAAGCGGTGCCAAAATGGCAGGCAGCAGGTGCCAAAACAACATCAGTGGAAATTTCTTGCTGTTCCGTCTATCCCAGCTCAGATCAATCACTTTAAACTGATCAGAGCAAGAAAAAGTTAGGCCAGCTGGAAAAGTTCAAATGAATAAGTATGTGAATAATGTAAAATATATATATATATATATATATATATATATATATATATATATATATATATATATATATATATATATATATATATATATATATATATATATATCACTGGGATAAGCAGCAGATTAAAGATTAGTATTATCAAGCAATTTTTGAGATGGTTTTCTTGCTAAATAATATTTACGGCTTACTGGCTGTATACTTTATGGAAAGACATCAGCTACTACTAAGCTACTACTTTTATCAGTTCTGTTGATCAGCGAACAAGAACTGAAGTTTTATCTTAAATACAAATTAAGCCATACTTTGTGGTTTACATCTCTGCATGTACGTTAGCTGCAGCTGTGCATGTCAGTCACTGTTTGAATTCACTTACGTTGCTGTAAGTCTGCTACCTTATCACAGTGTGACTAAGAGAGTGGGTGAATGAATCTGCAGACATTCAGAGGTCAGTGATTCAGTTAGAACTTCAATACTTCAACACTAAAATGTTTTTGTTTATCTGTTTACATGTTCCTGACAGATAGAAAAAATAATACATTTCCCACAGTCAAAGAATGCTGCTAAATGGGTATAAATGTGTTTGTTTAACCCTTTAGCCTTTGCCCGAATTGTTCTTGTGGTCTAGGAATGCACTTTGTATTGTTATATGAATAATAGTTTTCAAAACATACTGTTGGCTCTTGACCTTTGGAGCCTTGGTGGCATTTTTATTGAAACACAACCAGTGTTTTTGTTACTTTCCTGTCAAGAAAGCTTGATAGAAACACTGAAAAGAAAGAGAAAAAGGAAAAAAAAGCTAAAAAAAAAAAATAAATAAATGAGAGAACACAGCACATAAACTATGAGGAAGAGGAATTCTTTATTGCTGTTTACCTAAAATCTACACATTAATGTCACTAATGTTTAGATTCCTATATCTCCATAAAATTATACTAGGATTTGATACGGTCAGCTGTGGAAAAATGAAGTAGAGTTTTGGGGATTTTCTTTTGTTTTTTTCAGTAAATAGTTTTTTTCCATTCTTGTCGTCAGCGTCAAACTGAATCCTGTTTGATGGGACCAATAAAAACACCCAATATCTTGTTTGCTAAACGGGCTGTTTTATTGTGAGGACGGCATGTGGTGCACATGTGCGCATAGCGCACTCACACACATACCGCACGTGAATGCAAATAGACTTTCAGAGAGATGGTTGGTTAGGTTTTGGCACACTCCTTTCAATTTGCAGGGTTGCAATCTATAAAATAGTTTCTTGATTAATCATGGAGTCTATGGGCTGTGGACACAACACAGCTTCCCTGAGTACTAAATGATATCCTTAAACCCCTTGTTGTGCTTGACCATCAGTCCAAAATGGAAATATTTACTATATTTCTAAACATACAGAATTACAAATGATAAATAGAACCCATATGTGCTCATGTTACACACAGTTTGTATTTTTGCATTAAAAGCGACTGAAGCGGTTATAATAGTTTTAGTAATGGTTTATTTTCTTCCAAATAACTAATTTGTGGTAACTTCATTCTTGAGTCTTTCTTAAAAGCAGGAATAGATTCCAGTGGAAGAGTGAGGCATTAAAGAGGAAAAAGTGCAAGCCAGAGAGAAAAATAAAAGAAAAAAGTGTGCAAAGAAAAAAGTAGGGTAAGTCAAGGAAAGATAAGGTGACGGTAATGAAGGTGTAGAGATGGATGGTGGTGCTGAATTGGAAATTTGAGCCCACGGTGAAAGCAAAAAGGTAAGATAAAGAAGCTAGACTTTGTTTTTGGTTTTTATTTTGTTTTATTTTTATTTTTTTTAGAAATTACTAAGGCAGAAGGACATTTCCTTCTTGCTAGATGACTTTGTCCAAAAGGGGTCCCACTGCTGAAGTGTAATCACAAAGTTTCAGCACTTAAATTCACCTCTTTAGCAAACACCAAAGTATTAAACTGTTCATTTCAACCAATTACCCTGTGCCTCAACAAAACCACCTTTGTATTTCACTGTTACACACTTCAGCTGCCAGTGTCTGGCTAAATGGTTTATTCCCCACAGTAAAGTCCTTTCGAAGCCCATTTGACTATTTAATGGACCCATGTTCATGTGTGCGTTTGAGTATTTTTCACTAGTAATTGGCACAGTGTCAAGGTCCCGATGTGCTTGTTAGGGGGGAGAAAATGAGACACACGTTGACCTGATATACCCACCAACATTTACATAGGAACACACAGCAAATGAATGCATTATTTGAATCATGCAAAGAAAAAATGATTTGAAGCAGCTTTTGTGTTGTGCTGGTTCCACTTTTTTTTTTTTTATCAGAGTGGAGATCTCCAACTGTTGAAAGTACATCAAACAGGATAATTGTTTTTGTGTTTGACAAGCCTTTTTCTTTGTTGCTGTGTTTCTCAATAATGGGGCCAGGACATGCATTTCTAAAATCTCTTATGCATTAATGTAGAAGGCCACATGGATAGGCCATAATAAGGGATAGATAAACAAAATCAGATATTAGATCACTTGCGTGTGATGTAGTCTTGATCTTTTACTGCAGGGGCAATGATACCTCCCCACATGCACAAGGGCGCATATAAGTCAGAAGGGAAGTTTAGCTCACCTCAACACCCTATAATGAAGTCACACTCACTCTCCATTGACAGAGAACAGCAGAGGCCTCACTACATATTTTTGCAGGAGGTGTGCACACCTAACCGTTTACTCCTTCCATGTGCACAAACCCTACAGACAGAGTCACACACAAGCACACATACATGCACAGAGCTCATATAAAATAAAACTCAAGCAGCTGCCTGGTTTATTTTGAGCTTGGAGGTTGGCCTCTGCTCAGGGATGGGGTTGGGTGAGGGGAGTTTACGTCGAGATGGAGTATATGTTTTCATTTTGTTTATGTTGTGTTCTCTGAAAACAGAGACACAATCCCTGGGTTGTACTGGATATGCTGATGCTTGTGTACACCCACGTGTCTGTCCAGCAAACACAAGCACAGAAATACACATATGCACAGAAATCAGTTATGGCTTAGTCTGTTGCTGCACCTCAGTGTAAAGGTACAGTCTAGTACCAAATTAATGGCTGTCCCTAGCAGTTTTCTTTAGTTTTTTCTTTTAAATTAATAGAAATAAATTTACAAACAGACCACTCACATATCTGCTCTCCTTCTCACATGTTCCTTGCAACGTAATCTTAAAGTGCATTTGTGTGCACATACCAGAATAATTGCCTCTCATCTAAGAAATATGAGAAAGCATGAGTTACATAATTCGTCATTTTATTTATGGGGGGTATGTGCTAGTTACCTGTTATTGGCAACATTGATACTTTAATATAATGATGTATTGCCTGTTTTTAGCTTACACTTGAAACCCAGTATGGATGGCATTCTTACTTGGAACAGACTGCCATGTAACAAGAACAGCATGTTTGAATGACTGGGTTTGAAAGAAAGACTAAATCAGATTCCTTGTTTACAAAAAGCTGGGGACTGCATGGTTTTTAAAAAATGCATCCAGAAATTTTCTTAACCATTTAACCAATTCACTGTTGTGGGGGTGCTGGAGTCTATCCCAGCTGTCACTGGGTGAGAAGTAAAAAAGAAAATACACTGGTTAATGCACCAACTCTGACATTTGGATTGCTGAGATGCTTTGGAGCCAAAAAAGGGGCACGAATGTTTGTGTGTGAATGTGTGGAAAATAAGGCATCACCAAAGTGGCATACTGAAAGAGTAAGAACACGTGAATATATAAACTCCCAGTTTAAAGGCAGTAAACTGACGTAGTTCTATATTTTAAGTCAGATGTGAACAAAATAAACTTTTAGAGTTTTATCTCAACACATAATAAGAAATATGTGTGTGTGTGTGTGTGTGTGTGTGTTTGTGTTTTGGGGGGGGCAGATAATCATACAATATGGTTGTTGAATAATGCTGAGCAGCATCTGGTGATGGCCAACATGAACACTTAACAGCCTAATAAAGCACCACTGAGGATCCCGAACAGCCAGGATTCTAAATGTCGCACCTTAACACTAAACGCCAATTTCAACTCAAATGCAAATATAAATAAGAGGGAAGGTTTATTGAAGTTCTTACTAAAAATATATAATGAAAAATAAAATGAAGGCCCACTTAAAGCCTTGAAAATTTGACATATAACAGTGAATTAGAACATGTAAGACGTGTACTGTAGCTGCAGAAATTCACACCTTCTGCAGCCACAGTACTAATAGATTCTCTCTGTGCAGCTGCCATTGTCACTTATTTGCCTCTGATTATTTGCCAAAGCTACAAGTACTAAACTAGGCTCACCTGTCTCTGTCTTTCTCGGGCGTATAGTAGTTTGCCAAAGATCATCTAAAGCTGATGGACATCATCCTTGGCTTGTCGTGTTCACTGTTCATATCCTAATACCAGCTTCACACACCTGTCTCTGCCTGTCTTTTTCTAGCCTCTTATTTTTGCCAAAAAAATCTCCAAAAATTTTAGGGGTCTGTGAAGCTAGCCCATAGATATTCTCAAGCCAAGAACAGTGTGTTAAGCTCATCTGTCTATGTTTTTTTTTTTTAACTATTCTTTGCTACTTGCCAAAAATATCTTACTGTAAGCCAAGAGCACTCATCCTTAGGCCAGCCAGCATTGTTGAGCTATACCCAGGCGGGCAGCTGGAACAGTGTTAAAAATCATCTGGACTGACAGAAAGAGAAAAATACGAAGCTACATTTAGTTTGTGCTGAGTAATTACTCTAAGCACATCTCAGGGTGCAAAACACCATGAGAACATAAACGGTACTCTCAGCAGCTTTGTTCCAAATAAAATAAACTTTTAATTCTAGTTACAAATGACTCTGCAATAAATTGCAATTAATATGTTTTGTAACATAATACACACTTTTCCCAGACATGATTTGTTATGTTTTCCTTCAGTTCTCACATTAAGCTTTAGGTCTACTGTTGTCAGTCCAGACTGGGCAATATAAATTCATTTTCAGGCAAAATTCTCATTATGTTATTTTGTACCCTCATTTTATTACATAATCAGATAATACGATATTCAAAACGTTCTATTATACTTTAAAGTCTTTAGGCACATCTGCTCAAATTTATTTTATAATGGAAAGAAGCTGGAAGAAACTCAAGTATTTCTTCAGTGTTAGAGCCAGGATCACTTTAGTGCAAAAGTCTTCTGTCACCCCTCATTTCTTTAAATTTTGCTAGGAAAATGGAATAGGTGCAGTGATCCATCCATCCATCCATCCATCCATCCATCTATTTTCTTCCGCTTATCCAATTTAAGGCCACGGGGGGGGGGGGGGGCTGAAGCCTATCCCAGCTCGAGAGGCGGGGTACACACTGAACAGGTCACCGGACTGTCACACAGCTAACATAGAGAGACAGAAAACCATTCATAATCACATTCACACCTATGGGCAATTTAAAATCACCAGTTAACCTAACCCCACTGTGGGAGGAAGTCGGAGTACCCAGACAGAACCCATGCAGACACAGACAGAACATGCAAACGCCACCCAAAAAAGCCCTGACCAGATGGTGGATCCAAAACCAGGTACTTCTTTCTGCTTATCACTGCACCACCATGCAGCCCTACAGTAATTTATAACAAACAAAAATGGAAATACAGAATGTAAGGCAAAAACAGAGTTTGCAGAAAGCCTGAAAGTCAATATTTGTTATGACCACCTTTATTCTTCAACACAGCCTGAACCCTCTTTGGCAAGCTTTCTTGTAATTTATTTAATTATTCTTCAGGAGTAGTTCTCCAGGCTTCTTGAAGGACATTAAAAGTTCATCTCTTGGCTGTCTTTTGTTCCATTCTCTGTCAAGATGATCCCACACTGCTTCAATAATGTTGAGGTTCGGGCTCTGGGGAGGCCAATCCATGACTGATAGTGTTCCGTTATGTGTTTTTCTATCCAGATTTGCTTTTACTGCATTGGCAGTGTGTTTGGGATCATTGTCATGCTGAAAAATGAAGGCAGTGGCAATCAGATGCTTTCCAGATGGTATTGCATTGTGGATCAATATCTGTTACTTTTCTGTGTTCAGAATTCCATAAATTTTGACAACATGACCAACACCATTGGCTGAAATGCAGCGCCAAACCATGACAGAGCCTCCACTTTGTTTTACAAATGGCTGTAGACACTCAGTGGATCTCTCTCCTGACTTCCTTTCTACTGATCGACGACAAATTTGGATACATCACCCCATAACCTGTTGCCACTGATTTTCAGTGCAGTTCTTGTGTTATTTGGCAGACCGCCCTTTTCCTCTGTTTCCCTTCCTTAAGAATGGATTCTTGACAGCCACCCTTCCACTGAGGCCATTTCTGATGAAAATTTGGCAAACAACACCTGGATCAACTGACGGGCCAGATGTTTTTCTCCTGTGTCCTGTGTTAGGTCTTTGCTGGATTTCTTATGGACATGATTTTTAGGTACTGTTCATCTACTATAGTTTTTTTAGGCCTGCCAATTCTTCTTTTATCCTCCACTCGTCCAGTTCCCACATTGCATGCTGAGCTATGCGAGGTTTTCAGCTAAAAGCTCTTTAGGACTCACCTCGCGGAATATGGAAATCACCTTGTTGGTGCATAAAAACTATTTTATGCCAAACTGTGTTATCTTTGGCAGTTGACGTAGATTTTAAAAAAAAAGTGGGGGGAAAATTAAATTTACAATTTAAAATGGTTCTTTTGTAAGTTCTCTGTTATGTGTAGACAAAACAGTGGTTCATCCCTTGAGTTATGTGCTTTTTTAATGCTTGAATGATTCATAGGTTAGGGTTATGTGACTTAACAAAAGACATTCCTCTGAAAATGATCAGGTACAACGTTTGGCCAGAAAATGAGTGAAGAAACAGCCAATGTCCAAAGATAAACTTTAACTTTAAAAGACTTAATGAAGACTTTAAAAAAATTACACAAAAGTCTAACTCCTTGGAAGGAAAACATAAAGAAATGATGGGTGGCTCAGAGCTTTTGCACAGTATTGTAGTCTTGCACAATATTGAGCCACTGACTCTGAGCATCACTCAGAGGACAATACAAGAGTTTGTGTGTGTTTTAGGTAAAGATCCAAAAGAGAAAAAACAAGAACTGGGCCAGGTAAACAGATACAGAAATCTGGACACTGATCCCAGTATCCAAAACACGATGAAAACAACTCAAGGAAAATAGAACCAATCTAGTAAATTCTGCATCTCTGTGAATGAATGTTTCTAAGTGATTTTGACGCATATTGATATCCATAACCCTTTCAAAAGACCTAAGGCCAGATGTGAAATATGGAAAACACTTCCTGGTCCAGCTGTGGATCATTTTGATGAGCAGAGATTCTCTGTGCTCGATAGTGTGCGTGGCCCAAGTCCCGTCTCTTTATCCTGTTTTTCTTTCTTCTGTTTGATATATTATTCCTGATTTTGCTGCCTTAAAAATACCTACGGGCTTCCAAAAAGAAAAAAAAAAGTAAACAGAACTATGAAGCACTTAAAATCAAAAGAGAAAAACATTAACTTTCTCCCTTGCTTGCTCACATTAAGATTTCATTGTAGGTAGTTTTGTAGCCTGTCATTGTTGCACTGTTTATTCTTCTGATGAATGCACTCAGTGTTGACGTAGTACTATATGCTATAAATGCATTGAGACTATAGTTCAGTACTGAATAGATCTTACAGAAGTACAGTGGTAAAGAATGAAGCATCAGTTCATCGTATTTGGGATCCCATGTAATCAGACGTATGTCCTCATACAGTTTGAGCCCTTTGATTTCCCTGATGAAGGCAAAGATTTATAAAGGCTTTTAACAGGACCCCTACTTGAAACAATACAATATTTATCTGTCTATTATGAAATCCCAACCCACCCAATCAAATCATGCTTTGATTGGGTGTAACGTGTTGTGCAAAGACAGATCAGGATGCACTTTAAGTATCTGGTCCAGCCACTATGGACAAAGCTGTGTGCACTATTTGACTCAAGAAACTTCAGCCCACTGATGTGTCACCAGCTGTTTTCATAGCCTGATATTGCACATAATTGTCAACTTGCTCTCTGTGAAAGGAAGATAATGTTCTAATGAATTAATGAATGAACAGAAATTTAAATTTAGACAAATCCCCGTGACTAAAGGTAAGCAGATACACCACATGTGGATAAGGTAGCAGTGCTGGCATCAGTAATCTTCTTTTCTTGCAGGTTAAAATCTACATGCCAGTATATGTAAAAAGAAATGTCATTTCATATTGCTCTTGTACAGTGGTTATGTGCCATTTATAATACATGACAGTTCTTACAACAAACCCCATACTTTCTAGTCCAAGGGTGTCAAATACTGCTGTTCATACTGGCCTCACAGAGACATTCCCAAGGTCTCCTTTGGCATCTGTGCCTTTATGCGTTGGCTGCAGTAATATTGAATGCCTAGAGCAAAGGGTCCTGTTTCAGAGAATAACAAAGTCCACACAGCGAGGCAAAAGTCACAGGTTTCTCAGCCAGGACACCCCGAATTGTGACCTGTTCAGGAGATTTGTTTTTCATACTGACTTTGTTTCACTGGCTGATTAGATCTGTTGGCACTTGATGCTTGATTTGGTTTAGGGCCCAAAAACAGTCACTGCTGATGTACCCAGTGTGCTTAAATGTAATGCCAAGACATTGAGAAAAAGGGCCCATATGTGATGAGTTAGAGTCATGACGCTGTGCATCACTGCAGCAATGGCAAAGACCACCTTTTGAATATCTATCAGATTCCAGCAGCTTTCACAACGTGGCAATATTTGATAGAATGAGAAAAGGATTCACAAGTAAAATTCTGTAATCTAACTTTAATTTTCATTTATTTACAACATCCAGAAATTTGGGCACTGCTGCCATCTGGCAACTGTATCAGGTCAGTTTTGTTGGTGTCCCAGATGACAGATATGAGTGAATCCTGGTGACCCTTGATCTTTGCTGCAGAACATTTGTCCTATATACAGTAACACAATGATAGGCGAGTCAGTGCTGGCCTGTGTAATGCCCATGCAACTGTAGACAACTCTGAGTTCTCTGTCATATCAGAAGCAGTTGGTGGTTCCATTGGTCTGGACAGTGTTGTACAGTAAACTCATAAGATTACTAAAATCTCACAGCGAGTAGGTGCCTTTAGATCCAAGTGTTCACATCCCTAGCTGCAGTGATTCCTATCACCAGCAGGTCAGCTTTTAGAGTTTGTGTGCTTTATGGAATGTGAAGAAGGTATAACATACTGTATGAACTAAACTGGAGTCATTATCAAAGAGAATAGGTGTTCGAAACTCAGCATGTTGGGATGTGTAGGAGGGAGAAATAAATGGGGATTTGAGTTTTGCTATTTGAGTGTGACTACTGTTAGTTTTACTTCTTGGTCAGTCTGCTGTGAAACAAAGCTGTAAAAGTTTAAATTAGATTTAAAAAGACAACGCAGGATTTAAGCTCTGCTATTTACTGCCTTGTTACTCCAGAAACAGTGCAAGCATTCAGACTAACTCCTTCCCCATACACAACCATTGAGCAGTTTCATTACAGTTTCATGTAAAAACAAAGCGCCTGTCCTCTGCCTTTAAAAGATATATATTACGAGAATTTAGTGTTTCATAAAATTGGAAAACATCTTAAAAGAATTACATGCTATAAAAGGCTGCATCTGTTTTATTTCACTAAATTATATGACATCTATGTTACAGCAGTAAATTATAATAGAGCATAAGAGTTTAAAGTTTTGTTTGCTTGTTTTATCTCAAATACATCTCTTTATCATTTTATTTATTAATTGTTAAATGGACTTAATATCCAGACTCTATAAGCTACATTAACTGGCTATACAGTCTTGGTTTTGCTACTCATTTTTTTTATTTTTTTTATTCACAATTGTTGTCACACTTATTTTTTCCACTTGCTGTGATGTAAGTATAAGTTATATTTATAGAGGTACTGTCTTTAGTACTGTTGACCAGCAGGCTCTAACATTGCCTCCTTTCTCCTGCACTCGTGGAGTTTAACTTAACTTAATGTGTCTGTTTCCTCTCTTTTAAGACTCCTTAGGGTACCAGTCGACTGCCGTGTTTTTGTTAGAAAGTGAGTTACTATAAAAATTATTTGTTGCTATATTACCACAGTAAATGCAGTTTTGATAGGTTCAGGCTTGCGCTGCATTTTCATTACCTTCCTACTATAAACCTCAAATTCTTGCAAATAACCTGCAAACTGAGAGTTAAATCAAACCTCCGGGTTGCTGGTGAAGATCTGCGAGGTCTGTAAAATACAATGTTTATTTATCTAAACATAGTTATTTTAAAATCCACTGTACACTGAGAAATATTCAACTGAATATGTATTTGTAGTATGTTGTGTCAGCGTGGGGTGCAAGATTCTGTGGCCCATCAGATAAGCAGGCAGCCATTATAGTTGGATTAAGAACCTTCATCCATGAAAACCACCTCCAGGATATTTGTGTAGCCATGTTGATTTATGGTCTCTCATTTAACATGAACTTTATATTGTAAAGCTTGCTTGGTATGAGAATAACCAAAGGACAACTGAAATACAACTATGAGAATAATGTGACTACAATTGTTCTTCAGACTAACTTTGTTTGACTGACCAAAGTTGCTGTGGCTTTTTTTTTTTTTTGGGTCTGGTCAGTGTCAAAACTGCTTTTAGGTCCTCGTGTGATGTCATATGTATTTGAAAGGCCTTTTGAGGCCACTGTAGAGATAGTGGTGGGAGGTAGAGGATAAGAAATGTGCAGGAAAACACACTCATACCAAGATAAACAGACATGGGTAGAGCTCTCTCTCACACACAAAAACAACACACAGGCTTACAGTGCTACATAAGTAGATCTGTCTCCTACAGCCTTGCCTAATGTGAGGACTGATAATGACAGTCAGAGTCAGCCTCCAGATCTATTTAAGGACTATTTCTAAATAGACGGTATTGTTGGATTTAATCACATAAGCATAGTAATGTTATTGTCTTTCTTTAATCTTTCTTTGAGCACATAGTCGCAGCTACATTACACCTACACTGATAGATTCCCCTCTAATCACTGCACACATAAATTTATTATATGACACCCAAATGGTGAACCACATATGGCAATAATTCTGCCTATCACCGTGTTTTTAGTGGTTACCTGGCATTTTCTCTTGCCCACATTTGTCTGTCTGCTCCAGTTTAAGGTAAAACTGGGAAAAGATTGAAACCAAACTGTTCTCTTTTTCTCTCTTTTCCCTAATAAGGCACAGAACAAGAAATAAATACACAACCACTACGAGCATGTGTCCAACCTTCAGGAATGACGACTGCATACATTTTAGATGGCTTTGTTTATTCTTTTAGTCATTATCTCTTTTGTTTAAAAAAGGGTGACCTCACTCTAGAGATTAAGAGGAAAAAGGATCTACTTGAAAGACAGGAAGGAAAGTTGGAAAGGAAAGTGAGATGATTAGAACAGAGACAGATACAAATAGCCAGAGATGGACTAATAAGTGAAAGCAGCGTGAGATGAGAAAAAATGGGAAGGGTTAAGGGGAAAGGTTATTTATTTATTTATGTTTTAGGTGTTGCCTGAAAAAAAAAGCGCAGTTGTGAGCGTGTGTAGAATTACCCAGCTTCTGCCGTAAAGGGGGATGCGTCTTCTCTCAGAGTAGTTAAAATAACTTCTTTATACTACTATATATTACCTCACACACAGTTTTTTTTCAGCTATCATTTTGACAAAATGTATGCTCTTTCCTTGCTCTGCTATTTTTTGCTGTCTTGCAGACTAGGAAGAAGAATAGAAAAAAGGTGTGAATTAGATTAATTTATTTATTTTTAAAAATGCAAATACTGTAACATTTTTTTAAAATTTGGTTTAAATTCAATTAAATTCAATTGAATTTTATTTATATAGCGCCAAATCACAGCAAACAGTTGCCTCAAGGCACTTTGTACTGTGGGTAAAGACCCTACAATAGCACAGAGAAAACCCAACAGTCAAAACAACCCCCTATGAGCAAGCACTTGGCTAGAGTGGGAAGGAAAAACTCCCTTTTAACAGGAAGAAACCTCCGGCAGAACCAGGCTCAGGGAGGGGCAGTCATCTGCCGCGACCAGGGTTGGGGCTGAGGGGAGAGAGACAGGAGTGTTTTGATTCCAGTTGGATAACACTAATCCAGTCTATCCTTAACATGATACGGACCACAAAACTGGCACAAGAGCTGCCAAAAAAATGTCTCACCAAGACAAATTATATAAGAGTCAGTGATCATCGCTATTAAAAACCAGCTGGTTTTAAGGCAGTTTGAGTACCACAAAGAACAGCGAACGTATATTAAAACTCAAAAATAAACTAGGATAGACACACTTTGTGTCTAAGTTTGCATTTGCATTCATGAAAGCTTATTTGAAGGAGCAGGTCCTGTGGAGCACGTAAACTGGTCCTTGTGGTCTGTGTTATTGCATTTTCCCAGTAACATTTCCTGGGCCAACCTGTCCTGTATGAAATCACTGTCACCACACCCTGCACACTGCGTCACTGTGTGTGTATGTGTGTAGGCATTTGTGTGAACAACTGGATACTTTGTCGGTCTCACTACCCCCAAGGACTCTATCACCCATATGGCAACACGCTTCCTTAAAGAATTTTAAAATTCTTACATGTGAATGTGCTGATTTGTGCATCTGTATCTATATATTTTTTTGTGTGTAGTATAGTCTGCATGTGTTTCTTCTGGTAACAGATCCTCACATGTATGCACATACAGGCAACAATCTCTTATTGATTCAGTAGTGTTAGTTCCTTTGTGATGAAGCTGATGGCATGTCAGGGCACAGCCCTGGAAACATCAGTCAATGATTTCATTTGAGTAAGAATAGAACAAAGAGATTAGACACAAATGCACATGGAAGAGCCGCGATCGTATGGCTGATTTGAACGGAGATGAGGAAGAGAGAGTTCCTCTTCATGAAATTGTCAGTGAATGCATAAATATCTTTTCTGTTTATACTGTCTGCTATAAAACAGATTAAAAGATGCACATTTTAGCTATGCAATCAATGAAATAACTCACAAAATAAACTTTAATATTAACATATCACAGAATCAAATACAGTTCCTGTTATTTTCTTTTCTTTTTACATTATTTATAAGTTATCATTCACACATCGTGAATTAGGAAAAAATAGAAAAAAAAATCCGATCATGGAAAATGTACAAAATTTGGATACAAAACTCAAATACTTATTACCAGCATACAAAGTGAAGTATAGTTTAAATTAAATATTTCCATAAATGATTTTTATCCTTAATAAAATATGAAAATATGTAAAAGCAGCACCACTGAAACAAAACCATGCACACAGATGTTGCAAGTTTATGAGAGAAGCTATGAGGAAAACCAAAAGTATCTATCACCTCTAAGAATTCCTGGGGAAATACAGACTTACATGAACAGACCAATCACACTGTTCTGTAATATAAAATTTCCATGGACATCAAACAGAGCAAAGCAGAAACAGACATGTAGAGCCTGACAGTTAACATGGAGCATGGACATGCAACAAATGCATCGGGCAGGGAGCAGAAACCTGGTTTATAGCAGCTACTGTGAACTTGAACTAATGGATCTCTGCGTTAAGACAAAGAACACACACACACACACACACGGATGCATGTTCTGGACAGAGTTTCCATTTGGTGTGCAGGAGGTATCCTGGTAATTCCATAGTTACTGCTATTTCAAGGTGTGCAACATGTACCCGGTGGAAGATAAGGACACTTTCAACACACTTTCACTAATGTTGAGTTGACATTAACAGCTACTTAGGTTTCAGGAAGATCAGCCTTGATGTTCTCATGTGTTGTACTAAGGCTGAGCCAAGTCAAAGTGATATATATCTTATCACCTGTTATTAAAACTGTGGGTTTCTTATTTGGAAATCTAAAATAAAATTTGACTGTGAAAATCCCCTGAAGAAAGATTTGAGTCAAATTTTTTCTAATAGGCATCTTTTTCCCCTAACATGTGACTGTAACGCTTTCCATGTTGGTGTTTTCCAGTTATAGCTGCAGTGTAATCAAGGCAGTGGCTCACGGAGATGACGGTGTCAGATTTGAAATACCTTTCTGACTAACCCAGTGTTCCCCTTACTACCCCATGTGCCACACATATTTCCATGCTATTGGTTGTGCACATGAGGTCATGGCTGTCCTCAGATTAGCCTTGGAGATGTGCTGGACTGTTTATAGTTTAGTGTGTTCATGGAAACCGGCAAACTGGCACAAGAGGATACAGGTGATTTACTGTCTTACTGAGACAACAGGAAAGATGAGCTGAATTGTTGCAATCAGGAATGTAATTTGGACTGCAGTCATCTCATTGTGATAGTTAAGTGCCATAACCACAATCGGGATTCTTCAACTGTTTTTGTTCAAGGAATTTTTCAGTAAAGGGACCAAACAAAGCCTGGAAGGCCAAAAAGCTCATAACACATACTTAGCTCAGACCAGTTCATCTTCTCTTGTTGTCTTTTTCTTGAAGTAAACTTCTTGTTTGCGTGTGGGGTCTACATAAATTACTACAAAATCTACAGCTATGATCAAATCTGTTGCATAACTGTTTAACAGAAGGTTTGCCCAGAACTGTTCTGGCTGCAAAATGTGATTTGTGATCATCTCAGTTCTGCCGAACCAGAACTAGTGGGGAGCAGAAGGCAAAGAGAAAAGGCCAAGCGTGTCTCTGTATCTGGAGACTGATGTGATTCTAGCTACTACAAGGGTGTCGGTTCAGATTTACAGAGATGAAGGACACGAACCTCCCCGAGGAAGTTTCAAGAAGGGTTGCTCTGAAAGGAATGCAAGGCTGCTGACATTTACATGTCTTCAGTTACTGTGCAGTTTACTTAACCTTTAATTTATGTTAACTTATATATTTTTTCTCCCTTTATATCATCCTCAATCAAGCTGTGTAGCACTGAACAACCATTTGTTACAGCATTTGTCATTTCTTCCAGGTACTGGTACAGGCGTACCTGTTTGCTGGTGGTATTGTAGAAATTCTCTTATTCAATCAGTGCATATCGAGTCTTTATTGCTGCTGATTTGGTTCACTTTTTTTTACATAAATAAAGTACTGTTGGATGGATGTCATTTTAAACCACGCAGGTCAGCAAAGAATATTGTCAACAGATGAAAAACGATCTCAGCAAAATGAATATTGCTATGAAGTGCTAAGCCAGGATTACCTCTGGCCAAAGTTAAGAGTGTAGGGAGTTCCAGACATGGTCCTCAGATGACCTTTAGGGAAGATCAGTGCTTAAAGAGGCATCAAGAGTATCAAACACCAACTGTATCAGATTAATGCAGGCCTTTATGAACTAAAAACAGCTGCCTTCAAAAGCTCAGAAGGATTGAAAGAAACCACAATTTTCAGCTCCATTAACTAGAATTTCTGTTTTTCACACATAGACACACACACCAGGCCTCTTTTGGATTCTTTCACAGCTGATGACAGAAATCTCTTTCTTCTCTATGCTGGTTTCTGTGCTCAGTACCCAAAGGTTGAGTTGTAATTCACTGTAACCACTTTTTTCTAAACTTCAGCAAGATCTAAAAAAAAAAAAAATGACAGTATGGTATTTGCACTTTAAATGGCTCTATAAATATTAGCAAACAGTGTGGAAGAGCTGGTGTAATTTTACCCACATGGTGTTGGCTAAATGTCACAGTGTTTGAAAGGAAATACTGAAATGAAAAATGAAAAAGAAAAAGTGGTGTGCCATCATAACTCATAAAGTTTTCCTTCCCCTTTTTCTGTCTTCCTTTCAGGGCCCCCAGTATTCCTAAACCTCCTCCTGTTGCACCAAAGGTACTGTAAAACTATAAACAACTCAGTTCAAAGTGATCAAACTAATTGGCCATTAGTTAAAGCAAGGCATAGCAGGTGAACATTTTGATTCTGGCTTCATTGATCAGCTATCTAGTTATGTATATGTCTATGTAGTCATGCAAATAGTAAAATATGTAGCCAACATTCTTTCTTTTCCAAAAAAAAAAAAGAAAAGAAAAATGAACTGATTAAAATAAGCAAAAGTCATGATTCACCTGGGGTGCCTTGTTCTACAGTGAGGGACTTCTTTTCAGCAGTTACAACCTTCTGAAGCAATACCATACATATGTTTTGTTGCATGACCATCATTTTTGTCTTGATTTATTTGATATGTTTAAGTTTATTATGAAGTACAATCAGGCATACTGATGTTTCCCTAGTTTTTGAAGATTCAGAGATTACATTTGAAGTTATTTTTAAACTGCATTAATTGAACAACTTTTACCGGACAAATTTATGGACATGCATACGTAACCTGGGAGACATCAGTGTAATGTGTGCTTTGATGTGATTTATCTTTGTTTGTATTTGCATGCATTTCTCTCATATCGGTAGGGCAACAGATCAGACATCATAAAGCCAGTAGCCATTACCCATCCTCCTTTTCTACCCCATCCTCACGATCATTCATCCAGCCAATCTGCTGTTCCCAACAACAAGGCCCCAAGACCTTATGGGGGCTGCAAATCGGAGAGCGATCACCCTCCTTTACAGTCCCCTTTTTCCACTTTCATCCCCTCCTCATCCTCTGCCTTTACACCAGCATCCTCCCATACTAGTCCCCGTCCTCCTTCTCTTTCGCCAACTCCTGTCTCTTATCCATCCTCTGCCTCCTCCTCCCCCTGTCCTCGTTCCACCTCAGCCATCAGTGTATAACACACCAATCAACCTGTACTCCACTGAGAATGCGTGTGAGGTGGCCATGGGACAGAGGCGGGGCCTATTGGAGAGTCAGGGTGGAGCCTTACCACTGCAGTTTAATGGGTGAGTGGTGGCCTTGTAAACTGATTCAAGTGAATTAACCCATTCTTGGCTCTTTCACATTCCTCAGTTTTGTCAATGAAAGATGAGACACTTTCTTTGTTCTCCTTATGGATATTATTGCACATTTTTACTACTGTGCCTGTTGGATGATTTCACAGGTTCAGACTCTTCATTCAAACATCAATTGAAATACCAATTTATGCAGAAACCTGTACCATTTGTAAGGTGGTGTTTCTCTAGGACCTGCTAACAAGAGTGTAGTTAACTTTATAGTTAACTAATACTCTCGCCCCTATTTACTTGCGGTAGTGAACACATGGTGCTCATAGGTTTGCCTTTATTTTACCATGAATCATTAAGGGGAACCTCTCCACTGTGGACCAATTTTTACTGTGGCAGGAGGATGAAGAGAAAGATTGCTGAGTCAATAACTATTCTCGTCTAAAGCATTCATGTTCTCTGTCTTTGTCATTCATCTGTTTCATTCAGTTTCTCTTTTATATCATATTTAATTTCCCTTACCATCCTTCACAGCCTAGCTGCAAGGAACTGTCTTTGTAAACATGTGCCACCATGTACTCTTCCTTTTTTTCTGTCTCAACTCATCTTTCAACCTCTCTCTAAAGGCATAGTGAATATAACTATGCTATGATGCTGTGAGTAAGCTGCGTATATATCTTCCATTGGTAACTTTAGTAGTCTGGCATTCTCTTTGCTCTTGTTGCAAATAAATTAGTCAGTGAAGTGTTCCATCTGGAATCATGTCAGTTTAAACATGTGCTCACGACTAGATTGGCAAATTTGAGTTCACTTGTTAATTTTTTTCACTCAGTAGTTTTAAAAAGACGAGATGCCAAATGGACCCCTCCTTCTCTGACTCATAATTTCTCCATTCATTCCAATTACATTCTCTCTCTCTGAGCACTTTTGAAACTAGTCAGTGGTTTCTCTTTCTGCAAAACTCAGCAGACATTAATGATCCGCACACTATAATCTTACACCATGCAGTCACAAGCAAGTGATACATTTTAGTCAGGTACGAAGCCTATCTCAAGTATCATAGATGACATTTAATAACACATCAGGTAATTAAACTACTTTATTAAAGCTTGGAATTGCTCTTTCTTTAGTGTTTGTATGATTTTTTTGACTAGCTAAAAATATTCAGTATTTATTTTTTTACTTCAGTTGCTCTTTTTGCTCCTGTTTTCATTAACAGACTCTTCACTTATTACTGTAGTCATTTTAATCATTCACAGTGCATATAAAAGATTCACTTTCTCAGATGATCAATGTATAGAAATTGGTACTTATAGAAATGGTAATTGCCATTGTATGGGCAAAATTAATATTTGATCTTGATTTCCCTGCATGCATAGCAGCAGGTGTATTTATCTATTTATTTTGTTCTGTGCTGATATACATGCAGCCTGGCACTACATGACAGCATGTGTCCATTCTTGCATCTTGCATGTTTTGCGCGTTGTAAATGAGTTGTGTGGTTTGTTTCAGAGGGGAGTTATGAATGATATCTTTCAGTGTATAGTAAGAATGTAAGAATATATATGTGTATGCCTCTGTCAATCTCTCTTCCTTTCAATCCTCGTTTTTTTCTGCTTTCCAGACTGCAGCACATCATCAAGTGACAAAGTTAGTCTCTGAAGCATGTCAAGTGTTTAACTGGCCACTTTTACTTGTTACCTGATTTTTCTGTGCATGCATTTATTTACCTGCAACCTTATTTTCAAAAAACATCTGGACAATGTGCGAAAGGTAATGAAAAAGAATGCAATTATTTACGTATAATTAAACTCATGTTGTCTCTTTACTGTGTTTATTGAATACAGTAGAAAGACAACATATCAAATGTTAAAAATAGAAAAGTTATTGTTTCTGGAAGAAATAAATAAAAACATAAATAAAAAGTTGTGTGCGTGTGTGTGGGGGGGGGGCATGTTTACTGCTGTGAGGCAGCGCCTCTTCTCTTCACAACACTCTAAACATTTTGTAACTGAGGAGATCAGTTTTCACATTCTTGCTTGATATGCTGTAGGATATTTTAGGGTCTTCGCTGTTTCTTTTTTGCACCGAAAGTGTTGAGTGGGTGACAGGCTTAGAATGCAGTCAGGCCAGGTTAGCGCCTTCATTCCTTTAGTTTTGCACCATGCTGCTGCAGTACATAAACAGTGTGATCTGGCATTGTCATGCAGAAATAAGCAAGGTTTTCTCTGAAAAATATGCATGAATGGCAGCATCTGTAGCGTTCTGTTAATTTACATTTTACACACTGTCACAACTTTGTGAAAATGGAGCAGTTTGTTGTTTATTTTATTTATTTTATTTTATTTTATTTTTGGGGGGGTGGGGGTTTACATATGGTTTCCCTTATATAGCCATCTGTAGCTAGTGAGGCATATTTTTATCATAATTTAACAAGATTACTATAACAATGGTTTATTGTTCAATTTGCATAATTTCATGTTTACATGAATCAAGAACTGCAGCGCTGTAGTCTGCATGCTTCAGCTAATTAAAATCAGTCCCCCTTTGGTACAATTTCCTGGGGCAACAGTGTATTTTCCCCACAAGTAGGAATCTCAAATAGTGATTTTGACAGAGTGGCATACACATGAATACGGCCACACACACTCACACACAGGGAGTATAATGTGAAATTCTCGCAGTACTGTAAGTGTGTGACCTGGCTCACACAGAGCTGTCAACACCGCCATGCCCACATAACTGCTGATGTAACCAGAATGTGTTGAGAGACACTCATAAATACATCTCTATTGAATGTGCTAGGTGAGTTTGTTTGTGGAAGTGGATTTATAGATGACTGATTTATTGATAGCAGTGCCTGAAAAAAACAAACAAACAAAAAAACTTGCCCCGTGTGTGTGTGTGTGTGCATGTGTGTGAGTGTGTTTGTGTGTATCTCCCCTAAGAGTTGATTCACTGACAGCCAATTAGTAACAAGCCTATCAATGTCCTGTTGCCAAGGATGGTTGTGGTTGTGCATGCATTTACTGTTCATGTAGACATATAAAAAAACACAAGCAGTGCATGAGAGTTTTAATTATTATTCATATTTATCAATGCAAACATGCATATTTCTCACTATGATGTTAATAAGAACATCACTTTCCAAACTATTTTAAATTAAGTGTTGCTGTACTGTTTTTTTTATACAGTTCAATGACACCACCATGTGGTTGAAAAGAGACCTGGTCTACTTTGATTAATTTCTCATAGTGCTTGTTATGTTGTGTTGTGCATGCACTGGTAGTTGTGGCTCATAAGTCAATATTTTTTTTAATTTCCCACCCCAATCACTAAGATTTCCATAAAAGATTTCCTCACAAGCAAATAAATGTTTCACATTTCTGTCTCTGTCTTCTTCCTTTACTTCCACTATAGTGGACCTCAAAGTATTTTGAAGTAAGTCTTTTTTACAATTACACTCATTATGACTATTACGAGCACAACCCTTTTCATATGAATGTACATTTATTTTCTTTATTTTAATTTTCATTCTGCCCTGTTTTCCACTGTCATTTGTTTACAAGAAAACCCCCGCCACCAAGGTATTTGATTGGTTTAGACTTGCCCACCAAATACATTTAACAAACTGTGGTGTCTCCACCCTTGTCTAATCACCCATTTACAAATTTACAGTGTGCCACACTTTCATTTCATATACGTCTAATTATCTAACAGTTTACCTGAATTAACTTCATTATTTTGTATAATAATGTCATAATATGTACTGTATATTAATTTAAAGCCATCAATTGAAAGTAACTTCCTAAAAAATAAAAAAAAAAGATTAAACACTTTTGTATCATAACACGCTTGCCGCTATTTGTCACCACCTCTGTTACTTTAATGAAATGGGAGGTATATCTTCTGATGCAATTCGCCCTTTTCTTTTCTGTCCTACCTCAGAGTTCCTAGGAAACACGTTGTGGATACAGATATCCATTTTTACCATGTGCCCACTCACGCTGATGCCAGCAGAAAGCGCATAATGGAGGACACAGAGGACTGGCGCCCACGTACTGGCACCACCCAGTCCAGATCTTTCAGGATTCTGGCTCAGATCACTGGCACTGAAAATCGTATGTTACTGACTACAATACAGTACATGTACTGTAATATTGGTGAATATAAACAGTAGGCCAAACTTAAGAATTTTAATGCTTTGTACAATTTTATATCTCAATCAAATTTCCCCTGCAGTTCAAAAAGAAGAAGCTGATGCAGCCAAGAAGACAAAGTAAGTGCATGGCAATGAAAATGCGTAAATCTTATTTGCTCTTGTTTTTGTCATTGATCATGTGAAGTTAGTTGGATGTTGCTAACATAAAAGTTACATTTATGGAGCAAACAGAGATTCTTACTCTATATCTTTGTGGCACAATTCTGGCAATCACACTGATCTTGTGTGGGTTCTTCCTGTCTAGACAGCAGAGGATAGATCACATTTTATTCATTAAGTCGAAAGCCAGACCTCTGAATGCTGCACTCTACAATTCTTAATAGCTCGAAAAAACTCAGAAAGCAATTCTCATTGCAATCTCTTCTAATACTACACAAGGTTGTTTTGGAGCATGTCAGTAGTTAAGAGTGCTTGTCTGCCCAAGGTGTATAAGAGTGGGTTTTTGTGTAAGTCATGGTTGTTTGTGGATCTGACAGGTTTGCTGTGCTGCATGTTGTATAACCTGTGTTTGCCTATTTGACTGAACAACCATGACTGCACTGTGGTTTCATTCTCATCTGTGGTTATCCATTGGTTGTCCATTGGTCTTCATAGTTTGTGGAGTTTATCACTGTGTGTCTGAAATCACTCATGTTAACATACAGATAATTCTCCTGAATGTGAGTGTAGGCGTGTGGTTTGATTAATTTAGTTCATAATAATGCCCATGAGTCATGTGCATTTTGACATGATGAAGATGCATACTTTCCATGAGTTAATTTTCTCTGCACTGGTTTTGGTCTGCACATCCCCACTACATCTAAGCTCTGAGCTTTATCATTAGGTGTTTTCAGTGGCATGGCTTATAGTGCATTTTATTGCAGATTGTGGGGCAGCTTTTCTACTCTTCCTAAATCATTCTTTTATTTCTTTTCCGATGTCCCTTTTCTCTTCTTTTCCCTCCTCTTACTTTTACTGGATGGCAGAGTGAACAAGACCACTCGGTTGGTGATTGGCCCCAAGTACAACGAGCTGAGAGACTGGCACCATGGAGTGTCTGCTCGCACCCTGAATGTCCAGTAGACTTTGTGTGTGTACCTGTGTGCCTGTGAGTGTGATTGGCTGTCTCACTGTGTATGTGTACAAATGTATAAGTAAGGGATTGCAGAGATAAAAGCTTGTGGATCAATGAGAGTAAAATAAGTAAAGGAAATAATACTGGAGTGAGAGTACGGACGTGAACTATTGGAGCTTTGGTGTTTGTGTGTGTGTGTGTGTGTGTGTGTGTGTGTGTGTGTGTGTGTGTGTGTGTGTGTGTGTGTGTGTGTGCATGTGTGTGTGTGTGGGCTTGTCCTTTATGGTTTGCAATGTGCTGGACTGTTTTAGACCTTTCATTACATGCTGCTTATGTGCTTAGCCCACTCCACTGATTCCATCCCTGTAGGTATAGAGTTATCAGTATGTGTCCAAATTTACATCAATATACCCACACATGTGTATAAAGTGCTCTTATATGATGCTTCCTGTGCACACCTGGAACTCTGGAGCAGTATATATAATTAAGGTTGAGTCCATTTGTGGTAATGCGTGGCATCATCTTCCAACCCTGCAGAGGTGAAAGATAAGAAATACAGAGCATTCAATCTGTGCAAATTCTGTGCAGTCTGTACAAGCAATCTCAGTATATTCAGTCAATATACAGCTGTCAATCCTCACCATGCTAGCTGTGATAAAAAACACAGAGGATCTGTACCCATGGTAATGAGACAAGGAAAGCATCCTGACTTTGCCTACTGAAAACTGTCAAAACAATCTTTATTAATCTTTTACTTTACGTTCATTTTAAGACATAAAATACACCAAAAATAAAGATATTACACACAGCATTCATATGCATAAATAGACAAACTTAGTCTCAGATGCACTGCACTTGTCTTTCATGTTGTTGCCGTTTAACATGTGGCATATATGGGAAGATGTGCAGTCTTGAGGAGGGAGTCTCTTTCTGAGAGCACTGAAATAGCAAATATGGTTATGGTCTGGATAAGTGTGTATGCACTGGACTTTTGCACGATTATATGTTACGGAAGACACTTCTTTAATATTCAATAGTTTGTTTACATCTGTTGTATCCACTGAACTATTTCATAAACAAAAAAAGAAAAAAGAAATTTCAACTTGTGGTGTATGTATGACAGTATAAACTAATACCTAATAGTCAGATCCATAGTTTGTTGGACAAAGATGCAGATTTTGTAGTTTTGCCTCCATTTTCAGTGGCTCAAAAGTAATTGGAAAATTGGTTGACAAGCACTTTGATGGCCAGGTGAGGCCTGTTCCCTTGTTATTTCATGACAAATGAAGCAGAGATAATATCTGAAGTTGATTCTAAGTTTTGAATTTGTATTTTATAGCTTTTCATTGCAATTTTAAAAATAAGGCCCAAAGGGATGTAAGTGCAAATGAGGGAAGGCATTATTATTATACGCCTTCATGAATGGAAACCTGCCACAGAACAAAAGGTAGACATAGGGTTTACAACAAGGTGCAAACCATTGGTTGTTTAAGAACAAGAAGGTCAGATCCTACTTTAGAAAAAAAAACAAAAACCATCTAAAAAAGCACAGTTCTGAAATTTTTTTTTAGGAAGATGAAACCAAGATTAACTTGATGGGAAGAGAAACGTATGGCTAAAGAGAGAAATGTGATCCACAGCATACCACTTTATCTGTCAAATATGGCGGTGGCAATATTATGGCATGGACATGTATGGCTGCCAGTGGAACTGGATCACGAGTGTTTATTGATGATGTGACTGCAGATGGAAATAGCAGGGTGAATTCTAAAGTGTACAGGGCTATTCTCTCTGCTCAGATTCAGACAAATGCTACAAAACCGATCAGACAGCGCTTCACAGTACAAATGGATAATGACCCAAAGCATACTGTAAAAGCAAGAGTTTCTCAAGGAAATGAGATATTCTTCAATGGTCAAGTCAGTCACATGATCTCAACCTAGTAGAGCAGCTTTTCAGTTATCAAATGCAAAACTGAAGACAGAAAGCAGCAGCAACTGAAGGTGGCTAAAGGCCTGCTGGAGCATTTCAAGGGAGGAAGCACAGCAGTTGCTGCTGTTCATGGGTTCTGGAATTTAGACAAAAGATTTCCATCCAGTTATTAAAAACAAATTGTGTTAGTTTGTCCAATTAATTTGGAGCCTCTGAAAATAGGGAACCATGTATTCCTAATTCCTAAACAGTTAATGGAATGTTTTTTGTAAAACCCCTTTGAATTAACGCTAAAAGTCTGCACTTCAGTCACATCTTCACAGATTTAAAATTCACTGTGCTGGTGTACAGATGCAAAACAAGGAAAGCTGTCTTTGTCCAACAAATTATAGAGTTAACTGTGAATACTCTGATGCTGGTGTAAAATAAACAGTCCAGTCTGGTTTGAGACATTTGTTTGCTTTAAGGTATGAGCAATTAAGAAGCAGGTTAGGAATGATGCTGTACAAAGTGACTGTATAAATACTGTTTTGAGGCCCTTTGTATGTGACATATTCCTCCAGTGCCTTAACATATATTTCACCCCTATGTTTACTTAGTGCAAGTTGTTCTGAATGTAACCACAGCTTTTTTTTCTTTGTAGAAAAGCGGCATTTTGAAAAAAGCTGGAGTTTATCAACTGAAATTTATTTTTTGTGGTTGAAGGTTGTTTTTAAGTTTGAAAGGTCTACATTATAGCTAATGGGCTAATAAATTCATTGAGTTTTTTTCTTGCTTCTTGTTTCTCTGTTTCTGGTGTCTCTTTGTTTGTTCCATTCTCACTCTCTCCTCTTCTGGCTCTTACTGAATCTATAGTGGAGAGATCAGGTATAAGCCATCACCTAATCCTCTGACACTTTTTTCAACTTTTTACTTTCAATAGTGAAACTGTATTCACGTTTAAGGACACATAACATTTAAAAAAAACTTGCAGACACACACTCACACACAAAACAATAACATAAAGGGATAACATTACTATGTTTTATGGCTTTTTTTTTGCACTTCACTTGATTCCATTTAATTTAGAGCACACCAAAACTCAACACTGTGACTCCAAATACATTATTATTTTCTGTTATCTGCCAGTGACACGTTTGCAACACCAGTCTTCTGGCCAGGGAGGTGCTTCACTCACAAGCCTCAGTGGTGTGAATGATCCAAGGGCATGTCTACATCTGCTCATAGTGACCAGCCAAACCCGCAGGTGGTATGATCATATACCATTTAGCATGAGTTAGAGAAGAAAGCTATCCTGACAGCCTCTCAAACAACCCAAATCTTGAGAAGAATATATTATTTACAACATACCTGCATGCATTTAAACAGCTGTATTTAAATTCTGTTGACATGCAAAGGCAAAATCTGAAGTTGATTCAAAGTGTTGAATTTGTATTTTGTAGCTTAATTTTAAAAATGAGGCCCAAGGAGATGTAAGTGCAAATGAGGGAAGGCATTATTAGACCAAAAGAAAAACAAACATACAGCATCACAGAGATAGCAAAAACTTTAGGAGTGACCAATATACTAAATCATGTAGAACTGCTTTTTTGCACAATATCTCTAAAATTAGTTGATTCAAAGTGTTGAACATCCTGTCTCAGAGTGATGCTGAGAAGGCTGGACTGTTGTAATTCATCACTATCACACTGTCCTAAAAGCTCCCTGAAAAGCCTTCAGTTGATCCAAAATGCTGCAGCTAGAGTACTGACAGGGACTAGAAAGAAAGCATATTTCTTCCACATTGGCTTCTTTTCATTGGCTCCCTGTTAAATCCAGAATTTAATTTAAAATCCTTGTTCTCACTTACAAGCTCTTGAAATAATCAGGTCCCATCTTATCTTAAAGACCTCATAGTCCCATATCACCCCAATAGAGCACTTCGCTCTCAGACTGCTGCCATTCTTGTGGTTCCTAGGATACTTAAAAGTAGAATGGGAGGCAGAGCCTTCAGCTTTCAGGCCCCTCTTCTGTGGAACCAGCTCCCAGCTTGGATTCAGGAGACAGACACCCTCTCCATTTTTAAAATTAGGCTTAAAAAAAAAAAAAAAAAAGATTAGGCTTAAAATCACATTGATGATCAAGCTTATAGTTAGGGCTGGATCAGGTGATCTTGAGCCATCCCTTAGTAATGCTGCTATAGACCTAGGCTGTTGGTGTGCTGCCATGATGCACTTTTCCATTCACCTCTGCATGTAATCACTAGTTATTATGAATCTCTGGATCTCTTCCACAACATGTCTTTTGTCCTATTTCCTGTTTTCAACCCCAACCAATAGTGGCAGGTGACTGCCCCTCCCTGAGCCTGGTTCTGCTGGAGGTTTCTTCCTGTTAATGGGGATTTTTTCCTACCCACTATTATTACTTTTATATTAACAAAAGCAGAACAACACGTTTCTGAGGGAAGTGCTTTTTCCAGCAATGTTGCTGCATAATTTACCTGGACTAAGATCAGTTAATATCAAGATTCCAGTATCGTAGACTCTCTCTCTCTCTCTCTCTCTCTCTCTCTCTCTCTATATATATATATATATATATATATATATATATATATATATATATATATATATATATATATATATATATATATATATATATATATATATATATATATATATATATATATATATATATATAATTTTATATATATTGTGTGTGTGTGTGTGTGTGTGTGTGTGTGTGTGTGTGTGTGTGTGCGTGTGTGTGTCCATCAATCAGATTAAAAGGATTAAGAAACTGTGTAAGCAAACTGGTCGTATCTCCACCTGTTTTTTTTTTTTCTTGCTCTGGACTAGCAGTTTTCCTTTGATGCCACCAGAGGGAAGCACTGACTCAGAAAATACTGAGTCCAGTAATAGTGTTAGTCCTGCTAACTGTCCAAAGGCCCTACAACTCAGTTTGATCATGCTTCCACCTCAACGCAGGTACACAACAATTTATTTATATGATTTAAACCTCTCATTTGCCTCTTTTCAGCAATCCTTGTTTATCATCTGCCTGTCTTTCTTGTCAAAGCTAAAGCTTTCTTTCTTGTCAAAGCTTTGCCTGCATGTTGTGAGAAAGCAGCATCTTATTGCTTTACAGGATGTCCTGCTTAGCTGTTCTGTTAGTTCCACTACAATGCTTAAGGAAGAAAAAGTATAGTGTCAGTGAGCTGAACCTGCCATAGAAAAAAAAGGTAGACATAGCAGACTTTGCAATAATAGCCAGATAGCAAATAAATAACTAAACATATAAAGTTGCATGTATGGAAGATGGCTTTTGGATGGATTGCACTTTATTAGTTATTACATTACGCTTTGCAAAATAATTTTACCAGTATGATAAATAGTTCAGTTATTTTTAACTCACAGCAAAAATAAGGCTCTCACATCCATTGAACATGTGGTTCAATGGATGCTTTTAACAGTGAACAAGCCATGTTTATTCAAACCATGCCTGCGCCAAAGGGACATGGTCCATATGTCTATGTAGTGACAGTTAATACCAACTATGACATTCTGTGGTCACTGTTGCTTGGCAGCATCTCACAGAGATCAGTCATTGGTTGGTGGACACAACTGTACATAGTAAAATTGTGAAGCATGGACAGTGTGTGTGCATTTGCATGAGATCTTGAGTGGGTGTCTGCAATGGATGGATGTCTTTGTCACTGCATGAGTGTGAATACAAACACATGGTTGGAATAGTTTGTGAAAACTAAATTTGATCCAAAGAATATAACAACACTAAATTATAGACCATCTGTTGCGTGGTGGAGAGATCTCCTGGACAGCAGTCAGCTATGTAATTGGACCATTTGGTCAGTATTTAAATTAAACTAACACATTTATGTAACATATAATACAGGATCTTGTTGGCGCTACAGTACACAAAGGTTTACTTTACATATGTAACCACCTAAAATGCTGTCTATTTTTCTTCATTATCTCGTAATAGCAGCAAACAAGAAGTATCATTATTAAGCAGCATGCATTAGAGAAAATAAACTCCAGATAAGACGACCACAGGAGCAACAGCATAGATACAGATTAAGGCCACTGACCAGGTAAATAAATGCAATACACCAACATATATAAAGAGTACAATACAATATAGATCAGATGATAGAAAGAAAAGCCCTCTTTAATTATCCCTGACAATTGACATGGTTTGTATGTGGCCAAGTACATCCAGATGGTCAGCAATCTAAGTGCCTACTGCTGAATCAGAAACAAACAGCAGAGCTCACCATAAAACTAATCACAGTCTTACAAAATACAATAAAGTTACATGTAATTGGACTGATTGGTAGAGAATATTAATGAGCTTCACTGTAACTGGTTCTAATGAATGAAGCACTGGGGAGCATCTTATTTCCTGCTCTATTTGTCACCTGTTGTTAGCAAATTACCACAGCTAATATGAATGAATGTTGTTAGCTTGTTGGCCAAGATAATTTAAATAGATGGCACTGTGGTCTTTAATTGTAGTTTATTAGTCTAATAGCATGATGAGAAAGAGATCTTTTTTTTTTTATTTCTCGCTTGATAAGCTGATGCCTGCTGATGCTTTTTTTTCTGTTGCCATGCAGAAAGAAAGAGTGTGCGTATATTGTCACCGTGGCAACACGGCAAAATATGCTTTTTGAGAGTAGTGCTACCTACTGTAGCTGGAACTACTGGAAAATCTGTTTATTTTTTTTACATATGTCTGCTGATCTGCATGCATGCAGACAAATTTTGCCAATATGACAGCGTGCAAATGTGCACAAGCAGCTAACAGGAACTTAACAGATGTGCACTTCATTGTCATTTCTTACATTTCTTAATTTGTAATGTGTTGGTAAAGACCCATATGATGTATGTTTATCTGGTGTATCAATACATTATTTGTTCAAAGGTATGTGCAGTTTGAGAGCGCATTGCTATTGTGATCCCATCCCAAGATGGTTTCAAGTTTACTTGTTTCCCTACTCTGATACAAATGACAAAAGTGCAGCTAGTTGACAGTGTCAGCAATTTTGTCTCCTCTGGATACTTTCATTTTTGTCTCTGGCTGCAGATACAAGAAGTTAGTGTGAATAGCCTTGGCTCCTTCCATTTGACACATGATATACAAAATGATACACTGATAATGAGAATGATAATATTGCCTGCAGCCCTGCAGTCTCTTTCCTGCACAGAGTACTTAGATTAGGACCATGCTGGCTGTAGGCTAATTGGCTGGAATCAATGCTAATACAACAGTCCACTGGATGCATTCATCACAGTCTTGATCATTGCACTGCAGATTGTGTATCTAGTGTTTGTCAGTGTGTATTTGAATCAGTAAGTAAGTCAAGTTTATTTATTTAGGTATAATAATTGAGCCATGACAAAATAAAAGCCCGTGTGATCATTCCCATTTCAGATAAAGACACAATGTATTTATGATAGATTTAAGAATCAGGTGCATTTTAGTCACATATATATTCATTTAATGCTCATGTTTTCCTAGTTTACATTTCTTTGTGTTTTACAATAGCAACTAAAGCATGTTACTTGCAAATGTGACAGGTTGAGTGGCATTTTTGACATCTAACTTCTATCTTTGCTATGCCATAATTATTACTTTTATTTGAGTTAACCACTCATTTAGAAAGTTTGAATAGTCCTAAGGTAAACCAAGGGAAGCCCTACTCTGTATGAATAATTTAATGCTTTGGATTGCTCTAAATAAAACACACAGGTGCAACCAACACAGAGCTTTCTCTCTCTCCAGTTTCTGTCACTGCGACTCTCTCTCCTTTCCTCTCTTTCATTCCTTTTCTTGTTCACGCAAAACATACAGGCACAACTTATTGTAACTATGACTGCAGTTGCCATAACATGTGTCTCCCACGAGTCCTCTAACAGCTAGGCGCAAGTGGAAGGCAGCAGCGATCCAACTGTTGGCATCAACTGCAACTATGCATTATGGTTACATGTCTGGAGAGAAATTGTTGGCCCACCCAGGTTACTCAGTTGGTGCTCAAGAATATACACATACTTAAACACACACACTGTCAAACACTTGATGTTATAGAGAGGTTATTCATTTTGCAGAGGGAAGTTTGAGGCCTTGGGGCCACATTTAATGAAAGGACAGGGATATTTTGTGCTTTTTCTCCTTGATAATTGGATGAACTTTGGCAAATCTCTGTAACCTGCAAACCTGCAGAAAGATTTAATTTCTGGTCAAACTAACTTAATTACAAACAAACAAATAAACACAAGCAATAAACGTTTTCTCCAAGTTGATATTTTCAAATTTGTTTTTATAGTTTTTTCATCATCTGTGTGATGACATGAAGAAGATCAAATGAAGAGTTTAAATAAAGTCTAATTAAAAAAAAAAAATTCCTAGATGGAAATAAAATCAAGGAGAAAAACAGGGGAAGGTGCTGCCCTGCAGGTGTGCTTTACACAAAAATTAAATTAATCTAATGAGCTGTAAAGTACCTTTTGTTTGATGATGATAATTTTGTCTACTTCATCACATAATTTAGTGGTTGGGGTTCATTTGATGTGATAAAGTTTTACTACA
>JAMQGT020008917.1:0-75551 GCA_024447675.2 Pterophyllum scalare | reverse complement strand
TGCCACAAGCTGGCAACCCGTACAGGGTGTACCCTGCCTCTCACCCTATGTCCGCTGGGATAGGCTCCAGCCTCCACATGACCCTGAGCTGGATAAGCAGAGGAGAATGGATGAATGGATGGATGGATGGATTTTAGTAGAAATTCTCTGTGAATTTATGGGAATTTTCCATTCTTTAATTACAAAGCAAAGGCCAGATCCAGTTGTCAGTACTTTTTGTGTAATTTTATGGCTTTATTTGTCAGCCCAAGAAGCCATGCAGATGGGTTACTACAGTAGCATTTCTTGCCTTTTTTTATATACAGGTTATTAGGAAAAGGTTTAAGTGGTCGAGTGTATTTAAGCTCAAATTGGGCTGTATGTGGTTCATGTAGAATTTCAATCTTTAACAGAGTATTCATCTACAATAATAATGACAAAGACTGTCCACAAGGTGTCAGTCAGGTCCCATCTACATGCAGGTCTTTTTGGGCCTGAGTCTGGCTTTCTTCACATTCTCTAAAACAAAATATGGAATCTCACTAATGTCACTGCGTGGTGAGAGTGAGACTATTTCTGACTTGCTGATGGGCACTTTGGTGTCTGCAGAGACAGCCACAGCCCTTTACTGATGCTTATTGTTTCAGGGAGTCATTTGATTTCCCTCCCCACTTGCAAATAATACCATTATGGAAACCCAAATTTTAATCATGCACAGACTTGGTAATTTTAATCTGTCAGAGGAAGCCTGGACACAAATTTAAGCCATATTGTGTTCATTTGATAAAATGTGCTTTTATTTGTACAATATGAGCACATCAATCCTCTAAATGAGAGCGCATCATTAGGTAATCAACCTGAAGTCCGGAGTAATGGGAATTTGACTTGCCCTACAAAAGGTGGACAGACTGCTGGTTATGATTATGTAGTATGATTAAACGCTTCAACAGGGACATTAAGTTGAAGGAGTTTTTTGTTCAGTGTTGTTCTCAGGGGCGGTATGGTGGTGAAGTGGTTAGTACCGCTGCCTCACACTAAGAAGGTTCCTGGAAGAGCCAAGGCCTTTCTGTGTGGAGTTTGCATGTTCGCTCTGTGTTTGCATGGATTCACTTGAAGTATAACAGCTTTCTTTTGTGGTCCTAATTCAATTAGGACTTAAACAAGAGGAAAAGCAGGTGATAAATTAGAGGACAAATACCAGTGTTTCTGTATGAGGTTCACTGGCTGTTTAAATATTTAAGTTGGTTTATCATTTTATCATTTGAGATTTTGTCAGTGAGCACAGAGAAGGTGGTTATGAACACAGTGATAAACAGTCTTACGATCTAGACCCATGGAGCCATACTAACATCTATCCATCCTTTTTTTTTTTAACTGTTTATTCAGCTCTGTCCTTATCACAGCTGTTGTAGGCAGGAGTTGAGGTACATCCTGAACAGGTTGCCAGGCTATCAGAGGGCTAAGACAGAGAGACAGACAATCATTCACGCCCACATTCACACCTACGGCCAGTTTGAACTGTGGGAGGAAGCCACAGTACCCAGAGAGAGCCTTCACAGGCACAGGAAGAACATGCAAACTCCACACAGAAAGGCCCCAGCTTGCATTCAAGCCTTCATGCTATGAGGAAACAATGTTAACCACTGTTCCACTGTGCCACCCCCATAAAATGAATAAATAACTCAGGCTGAAAATGTCCTCTATTATAACTTAATAAAGCTTAATAAGAATGATTTTGGTTCTGGTTGATTTATAGGTACAAGGTACAAATTGATGTATTCTTGTGAACTTAAAAATACATAGGAGCAGTTGCTGGTTTGTGGAAGCTGCCATGTTTGAACACAGTGGACGGGAAGGACATCTCCCGTCCAACGTATGTGGCTAGAGACGGGCCACATACATAGTACACTAAAGTCAGAGGAGACGAGAACTCTGAGGAGGGGCATTTAAATTCGTGCCGCCACCTTTTACTCAAGACATGAAGTATAATACCTGTGTTTTATTGTTGGAGAAGGGGTCACCAAAAAAATGAAAATGGGAAGGAATGAGACACTGTAGCTATCATCTTAATAAAATGTCATCCTCTTTCTTCTCACCTCATCTCTTGAACTAAAGTCAGGGCTCTAACACATGAAAACATGCATAAACATGCTTATTTAACAAGCTAGCATTTTAGAGCTAATGTTAGGCTCAAGTATCCTAAAAATCACACTTTCCCTCTGAGGAAAAGTTTGTTTACATTCTCATATTGTATGACAGTTTATTCACCAAGTGTCAGAGTCCAAAAATGTTAGCTCCACTTCAAAGAGAGTTTCACTGACGCCAGCAAACAGCCGCTAACAGAGACTAACAGCTGCAAAAACAGCAGCACTTACTGACAGAAAAAGTCAGCATATCCTTGCTGCCATCAAACAGAAGTGAGTTTCACTGACTCATTGACTCATATCAGAGTTTTACAGCCTCCTCTAAAGTAAATAAAGGTGGATTACAGTCTAAATTTAATGTTTTGATCTCTTTTGGCTTACTAAAACATGTTTGTCTTTTCACAGCTATCATAGATAGGTTTATGCACTGGAATTGGGAGAGCTAAAAACAGAATTCAGTTGATTACAATCTGCAATCTACTGACATCTAGTGGTGAAATTTTTACACACTGTAACTTTAAATTAGAGCAACAGTAATATGACTTGTGTTTAACTCATATACTAAATACCGAACTTGCTCTTAACTGAGTAAAATTTTGAGTGTTGATTGTGTCATCAAGGGCCATTTTTAATTTTTAATTAGTCCAACACTTTGGTCTACACTAGTGGTATGCGATACTGCAAAATTTGCTATTGATCGATACCAAGTAAATACAGGGCCAGTATCGCCGATACTGATAACGATAACGATACTTTTTAATAAATATGAAGAATTTTCATGAAGTTTAAGTTTTTTATGATTTTTTTCTCTTTACTTTGGATCATTAATTAGTTAAAAGTCAGAATAAAATTAGGCAAAGTTTATAGGTAAATAGAAAATACTTTAACAAAATAAAAGTTTTTGTTCTGAAACAATAGAACAGCAACAAAACAATTTTCCCCACACATTGTGATGTCAGGATTTTTTTCTTAAATAAAGTGTACAAAATGATCATTCAATAACAAATTAAAACCTTTTTCAGGTAGAGTGTTTAGAAGGTATAATACAAAAATGTAATAAAAATATCCCTTCATTCAATAATTTTCTGGATTTTTTTTCTTAAATAAACAAGCTGTACAAAATTATCACTCCACAACATTATAAAACATTTACACTTCCGGCCCTGCCCCCGTACTTCAGGCCTTCGATTTATTATAAAAAATGTAAGACAATTTGGCCCTTTAAGTTGCTTTTTTGACATTTCGATAACTCCTCTTAATTGGACGGCAAAGCGAAATATCAAAACAGTAACTTAAAGGGCCAAATTGTCTAATATTTTTTACATCAAATCGCGGGCTGGAAGTAGGGGCGGGGCCAGAAGTGGGCCGTGGGCCGGGAGTGCTGACAAATTCCTTTTTTGCCCCAAGTAAAATGTGTTACATGTCATGTGACGGTATAATGTCAAAACACTGCAGGCAGGGGAGGAGCAAAGTGTGCCTGCTCTGTGCTGTGAGAGGAGCGGCACCTAAACAGTCAGCTCACATCTCTGATGAAACTGCAGCACTGCATACAGGAGAGAAACTGAAGCTAAAGTATCGATCCTATTACACTAGTATTGATCAATATCAATACCAACGTTGGTATCGATATTATCAATATTTGGATCGATCCGCCCACCACTAGTCTACACTACAATAGCTCTGCAACTGTTAGGTGCATTGCAGTAACATTTCCTGATGGCTTTCTTTCAAGCTTAGCTAGCAGGTTGATATTTGTGAAATAGCTCAACCACCACTGCATGGACAGTTACAAATTCTTTTCAGCTGAGGATCAGCTCAGGATGAGCTGATAAATAAATTTGATTGTCCATGATCTTTGTATCTAGCACTGTCAGTATGTGTACAGTTTGTTTTATGCAATTTAGTGGGAGTCCACTTTCCCCCATCAGACCCTTGTAGCTATTGCTAATTAGAAACATGTGAAAATAAAAGATGAATATAACTTCTGGGTCTGAAAAGTGAAGCCAATGTGTAAGTGACTAACCCAGAATTCTTTCTAATGGCCAGTAGAGGCAAGTTGCATGGTTCCTAAAAGAAGTCCAGTTTAATAGTTGGCAAATGACCCACTTCTCCCCTGTGTCATGACCTCAGTAAACAATTTTGTGATGAGTTTATGGTTTCAACCGCTGGCTTAAAAGTTTATCAGTGATGATGTTCATTTCCATCAGTGTAAGAATGGATGACAAAGCAGGGCTTTATGTTGTATATTTACATATGAATGACAACGAGATCCATGCCTCACTCAAGATGTAAATGCAGTTATATAGCACTTTTCAACTCTGACTGAGCACTGTACAACACATGTACAAGCACTTCCATGTGTAAGTAAGCTAAGACACATTCACACACATACTCCAATGTTTGCGTCAGAGAGCAACTTGGGGTTCAGTATTTCGCCCAAGACACCGGAGGAGCCAGGAATTGAACCGCTGACCTTCCGATCAGCTTTACCTCCTGAGCTACAGCCACCCCAGATGTCTGATTTCACAAAGCTAGGATGGCAATGATAAAAATGCTCAGCTTCAGCTTTCCAAATTGGGACTTTCTAACTAATGGATGATGCCATGTGGGCAATTTCCATCTTTTATATACAGACTATGTTTATGTATTAATCTTGCATCCGCATGTGAGGATTGTTTTTTTGTTTTTGTTTTTTTGCATTATTTTAACATATTAATCTCTTTGACCAACCTTATAGAGATGTTTGCATGTTCTAAATTCCTAAGCTTTTTTGAATACAGCCTATCCATCCATTTTCTTCCATTTGTCCAATTCAGGGTCACAGGGGTCTGGAACCTGTCCCAGCTGTCATAGGGTGAAAGGCAGGTACACCCTGGACAGATCACCAGTCTGTCTTTGTGAGAAAACTGGAGTACCTGGAGAAAATGTGCAAACTCCACGTAGAAAGGCCCCAGCTGGTCATGGATTCAAACCCAAGACTTTCCTTCTGTGAAGAAACAGTGCCAATGACTGCACCACTGCGCTGCCTTAAACATGGTGTGCGGCTTACACATGGTATATTAAATTTCACACACCCATATGTGATGTACAAGATTTGGTATATGTTGTGCATTTTCAAAAATTGAGCATATACAGATTCATTTTTTCCAGTAGAGGTCAATTAAGTCACCAGGAAGTGGCTGAATGAGAAAGAGAATTCAAAGTAATATTGCTTGCCCTAACGGCTGTACATTTAAGCAAAAGTAAAACACAGTACTTTGCACAGTAAACCGTGTTATGACGCTTTAAAAGCTAAACTAATATATATTGTGTGAAGTCAACCAAACTCTCCAGTATTTACAAATCTCACTGATCCATTGTCTGCATAAGTTAAGGTGCTCATAGGTGTCTGCCTTCCCTCTCTCTTTTTATTAATGTACACAAACCTTGACAAAAACCCAGAAAGAAGAGAACCGACTCCATTTGATTGATTGATTTAAAACAATGTATCCATTTTGCATCTTTCATGTTCAGATGGGTGACAGAGTTGAAATGGTGACTGTGTAGGCCATAGTGTATTGATGATTTGCATAATTTTCACACTTGTCTCATCATTCGCCCCGAGTACCATGTGGGTTCAGGTTTTTCCTTTTATTTATTTTTTATCTGTCTGTATACAAGCATGTAGGTGTATATAGGTGCATATAAGCTTGTTGTGGTTTTCTTTTCTTCCGTTGAGCTGACTGTGTGAATCTATGTGGGACCAGTGCAGTCGCCATCAAGCTAGTTCTGGGTCTACAGCAGTTGTGCATTCACACCGGTGTAGAAAAGTGGGGTTTTGTTTGTCTGGGGCAGGAAAGCTCCATCTATTGTAAAAACTGGTTTCTCTCTCTGTCTCTCTGTGTTTTTCTCTGTCCATTGTTATGCTGAACAAGAATGTGGAGGTCGCCTCTGTCGATTTCTGTGCTCTGTTTTAATGGCCATTGTATGTTAAAACGGTGCGATATGTGCCTGTGAATATTGTAGAATATGGTGAAAACAGCTGTGTTGTAAGTTCTGGATGTTAATTGTTCATAAGTTCAAATTTACTATGCCTACTCGTGGGGACAATAAACGTAAAAGTAAAGTAATTGGCAGCTTTATCTTTCTTTGACAGTAAACTGCATTTTTTTTAATTTATTTGAGCTGTTTGAAGATACTTTCTCATCATTTCAATTCTCTAAAATGAAATTTCTAGTTGCTCTTTGTTAAAAATCAAAATCCAAAGCAAACCCATCATTAACAGGCCAGAGGTACCAAGAGAATGTCATGCACTCAGGCAAAACAAGTTCACTCCAGGTGGTACCTGTGAGTTACACTAGTTTGTTTTATCTGTAGTGAAAAAGCAAAAAAAAAAAATGTCATGGCTCCTGGTGGTAAAAAAATGAAATAAAATCATAACCCAGTAAAATAGTCTGACTGCAATAAGCACAATCTAATGTAATCAAAGGTTCAAACATTTTTAAGCAGGCTATTTGTAAGCAAACTAATAAATAGCATCTCCACAATTATGAATTTTTTTTCTCTATGTTAAGAAAATCATTGGCAGGTCATAAAAAGTTAAATAACAATCAGCTGCAGCCTTATTTATGGACTATGGACAAATCTGTTTGTAGTAGGACAGAAGGGGTGGTTTTCATAAAGGCCATGCATCCATCCTGATTTAGCAAAGGTGTATTTTTGAATATTCCTCCACTGTCAGTAGCACCGTTAAACCTCGACCATGTGGCGTGATTATAACACTAAGCACAGATAGCTACTTTTAGCTCATTTTGTCCATCAGATCATAACTGAGTGGGTCATTTGGTTTACCAGGAGGGCATTTTTGGGTCATCTGAGTTTGCCTGGGGCAACCAAGAACAACCAGATGGACAGCTTGGATTACTAGAGGGGTCTTTGCCTGTCTATAGGCTTTCTAAAACTTATCAAAAGGTAATCAAACTTAAAGGTCAGCGGTGACACAGTCTCCTTAAAACAAAGCAAAAGAACTCATCAGATGACCTTGTTGGTAACAAGCTTCTTGCTTCTTCTGTGCTGTTCGTGTGGGAATGCTTTTAAGTTTGGAATTATGAGAGTGAGTTTTTATCTTAGATATACATTTATGTTTGTCTTCAAAGTAAAAAATATTTTACTGTACACATGAAATATGCATATTGTTTAGTACTCTATAAGTTCATTTGATTCTGGCTTTTATTTATTGGATACAAATACAGAAAAAAACGCATTTGTGCACAAAATCTGTAGCTCTGTGTAACACGCTGAAATCCTACACCTTTACAAAAAGAGGTGAGTTTTTACCCTAATATACTGTGTTGTTTTACACAGCCTCATGTTCCTGAAGGGACTGTGATTGCCTTGTTTTGCAGAAATGTTGTGCGTGATTTCTCTAGTTCGTTGTAGCAGGGAAAGCCCTACAAGACACAATGCCTTCCAGCTTTTCTGGATCTCGTCTATGGCCGACATTGTGCCATTGTGCCCGTTTTTCTGGTCCTTTGTATTTTATTTACAACATTCTCTCCATCTCATCCTACATTACCCAGATCCACCGGGAGGGATCTGCGCACAAAGAGCGCGTAGCCAATCGTAAGAGGACTCTGATAAATTTCGGCCAATGTCCGCGACCCTCTTATTTACATAGAGACCAGACGATCCAATCGGGAGTCAGCACATGAGTGGATTTTGACTTCTCTACCCAATGGCTGTGGGAGGTGTAGAGTTTTGGGGAGTGCATATAATCAACATAATATTGAAGGTGCTTAGATATTGATCCTGTATTTCGAGGTAGTTCAAATTCACCTATCTTGGCCCTTCGGCTTTGACCTTAATTTTGCTCGGTGGAGAATTATTGACGCGTAAAATGCCGAAGAGAAAGGTGAGTGTCGTTCCAGCCTTGCAGCACACTTCAGTGTAGTTTTTCCCAGCTCATGCATTCGAGGAAAATAGGAATAATATTTCTGTGGCGACGTCGAGGCAGGTGAGGTGATGCCAAAGTTTGAGGAAGCGTCTTTTCGACTGCAGCCTTTCGCATGTAGGTGTTAAACACCCACTTGTTATTAAATTATATTTTATATGCAGCCTTTTGGGGCTTTTTGCACTATAAATCCCCTCGTGTTCATCCCAATGGCCGTTCTTGTGGTCGTGTTTTTTTTTTCTGCCACTTCCCTGTCCACAGTGCGCACCGGTGAATGTTAGAGCCGCTGGATGGATGGACGCGTAAATCCCGTAGGAGACGTACGCGGTGATAATTCTTCTGGGCGCGTTTCACTTATATATGAGATTTATAGATTTCTAATAACGCATGATGTAATTTTTTTTTAAAAACGAAATAAATAAAAGATCACCACCTCCCTGTCTAATTTTGGTTCTCCGGGAGGGGTGATGAATATGGCAGGCGCCACGCAGAATGAACAAACCCTTATCCCCACGAAGAGAAAGGAATAAAGAAAAAAAAGGCTCAGGGACAATCGCCGCTGTGTTAAAAGAGGCCGCGACTCTATCTAAACGGCAGTGCAGGACAGGCTCCTGTACATTGTATCGGCACATAATGGAAAGTGGCTTTTCTACCACCTAAAAACGGCTATTGTCCTCGCAGATTCGCCTTTGAGGGCAGGAGAATGGGGGGCCTCTAGGGGCGGAGGTCGCCCACATGCAAATGATGCAAATGATGCGAATGTCGACCTGCAGGCTAAACCAACATTTTTTTTAAAATCTTTTTTTTTTTTTTTTTTCATGGTGGGAGTGGGCGCTCTCGTGCGCCGTCCCTGCCTACCTGGAGCCGGAAAATGCAGCGTCCATTAGGATCAACAAATGACGGCCGTGTTATTAGTTAATAAGCGCCCCCGAGTGAATGCATGTTTATGGTCCATTATTCTTTGGGGAGCTAAGGTTTTGGCACGTACGCAAGATGCCTCCATTAAAATGGAAATCAGCGGAGACCTTCTGGCATCATCATACATCATCATCAGATAATGTGATTTGCGTCTATAGGGGATTTTGGTCTCATATGATGAAAATTTTGTTTTGATTATGTGAAACGGTGAACAGTGATTTTTTTTGTTGTTGAGGCGACTGATTTTTAGGGAAAATTATTAATTTTTTTTAAAGAAAATTACATTTAATTATGATTACATGTAAGATTTTACTATTCTTTTTTTTTAATCATTCTTGGTATTCTGCCTAAAATCTTTAACATAAAAATGAGAAAGCGCCCCCCCCCCAAAAAAAGATAAATGATGTACATAATATATAAGTATTTCTTTGTTGTTAATAGTCAGTAATTTGACACTTGTTTCAGTTGTTATTACATATTTGTTATATCATGATTAGTAAGTGGGATTTCTGTTAAGTCACCCTGGATCTCTCTGTTACCTCACAGAAAAGATAAACTAATCAGGGCTGAAGACAACAATATAACAGTGAGGATGGTTGAAGAAAGCATTGAGAAAATTTACATTTGAACCATGTGTTTTTTTTTTTTAATATGCAAATTTTATTTCCTGTAGTCCCCAGAGGCTCCTGAGGGCAAGGAGGCCCCCAAAGTCACAAAACAGGTAGACGCTTTGTGTGTGTTTGCGTGCTGTGTGGGGGCGAGCAGCTGTGTTTCTGTGTGCCGTGTGGTGTTACTCAGAGAGAATGTGTGCGAGTGGAAGAATATTCACATACTGAGTTAGTGATCAGGATGTGTGTAGCAGTCACCGAGTAGATCACCTCGAGAGTAGCTCACAGAGGGACGACTTATATCTCTCTCTCTCTGTCACTCTGTCTCTCCCTCTCTCTCTCTCTCTCTCTCTCTCATTGATCATTCGTTGCTCCGGCAGCCCACCAGAAGGTCAGAGAGATTGTCAGCGGTAAGTTTCACTCTCCCCCTCCCTGTCTTCACCTCTGTCACTGTCCACTCTTTCCTCTCAGTGTCTCCCCCCATCCCACCGGGATAAAACATGTCACATTACCCAGGCTCAGAGTCAAAGTCCTCACCCACTTTATGGATTTCATCAGGGCAATCGTCATTTAAAAGAGCTCCATAAACGTGCTCCCAGAGGACTGGGTCTTGGCTTGGTATGCATGTCTTTTCTCTGTTGTCTCTGTGTTGTTTGTTGCACAACCTGTTGCTGTTCAGGGCTGTGTGATTACCATCAGCATGGGTATAAATTATATCGTCATGTACGTTAAGAATAAAGTATTTTTCTTGATGAAGTTATTCTTAATTTGTATTAATCTGTTTATTGTGAATGGCAACCAAAACAGTGTCATGTCAACGTATCATTTTTATGTAGTCATGCAGCCCTGCTGTTGAGTCCATGTGTTTCTATGTGCATCATACTTTGCATGTTAAACCCGTCTCTGTTGGGTCCTTTTCCTTGTCCATTTGCATGTGCTGTTGAAAGCAGGGGTGTCAAACCATCGACGAACTGACTCTTTAATTCTTTAATTTTAACAATGTCTCTTTACCACATTTAGTCAGTCTTTGATTACACACACAACACAATTTACAGACCACAGTGGACCTGCAAAGCCACAAAATCCTAAGCAGCAACAGTATTTCACTTCTTTCAAACAACCTGTCAAGATCTGGAAATACCTTTCATATTTCAAACAGTTCCTCTGCACCAGGAATAGCAGCTTTATCGAAAAAAACAAAAACAAAAATTGGAATTATTAATGAATTCTCTGGTGCTTTCACACTTTGCAGAGCCATTCGTTACCCTTTGGAGGGCTGATTCCTCTCTGTATGTTTGACACCCCTGATTTAAAGGAGTAGTTCGAAATTTTGAGCCGACATAATCCCTTCTTGCGAAGGGTTTCATGAGAAAATCTGTATCATTTTCATCTCTCATTTCTGTATGCTAGATATCAAGTAACAAGCTAGCAGGCAGTTTGGCTTAGCTTAGCATAAAGACTGGAAACTAAGGGGAAAACTGCTAGCTGGGCCTGTTCAAACTAGCGCCTATAAAGCTCCCAAATTCCACGCTGATGCTATATTTTCAACATTCAGTATGGGAGGGTGTCTGGTGTAAATTTTGTCATCAGAGGGTGTATGTGACACCGTGCCTGTGCACTCACGTGCTTGGTGTGACTGCACTGCCAGCTGTGCATGTAACAATCAAGCAGACTCCAAGTGGACTGTAGTTTAGTTACACTTACAGTGCCTTTTTATCCCCCTTATTTTCAGCACTCACCTTAGCAAACAATTTCTGAGTTGTAGCTTTACTTTTAACACATGGGACTGTCCAAAAGTCTAAAGCAACCCCTTATTTCTTCATATTTTGCTTCCAAGGAGCCAGACTTTCTTGTACTTTTTTAAAAGGGTCTTGAGCAGTAGTTCTTCAGGATTTCTGAAGTTTGTCTTTGGACACTGGCTGCATTTTCTCCCATTTTCAGTCCAGACTATGAATCATTCAACCAAAAAAGGCTCCGAACTCAAGCGAGTTTTGTCTGCACAGACAAGTTAGCAAAGAACCAATTTTAAGTTGTATCTTCAGGCACTTTGTGACTAGCAGCAAAATATGAAGAAATGAGGGTGTGGGGGCTCAAGACTTATGCACAGAACTGTTGATACTTTTGTCTAACTCTCTGCAGAGTAGCGTTTAATATCTCCCAAAAAATGTCCAAATGTTCTGCTTTTAATGTGGCCCTTTTCTGGAAACCATAGCTTTAAAATACTTTCAGTCCTATTTTACGAACACTTCGAGCAGTCGCCCCCTCTTTAATACAATTTGGCTTAATTTATGCCTTTTTATTTTAAGTCTCATGCGCTGCGTCAGCCATTTCTAAAGCAAAACAGAGATATTGTGAGAATAAATCACATGCTTTCATTTCATCACAGCAGTGTTATTGTAGCTTGTGGCTTCAGGGTAACGTGGTCCACACGCAGCAGCCTGGAAAATGTCTGCAGCAAACTTGCTGGCACTGCGTGGCCAGAATTTTTGCTCCCATCTGATATAATCATTGCACAGTGGTCCGAGGTCAGCTCACGTCTAGATGGTGCGGATATTTAAAACGCATGGGAATATGATGAAAGCCCGTGGCTTATGAAATATGGTACAAGTACTTAATCATTATTAATATTTAAGCCACAGTAAGATCAAGTGCAGACCTTTCAACCAGCGAGCTTTGGTGAATTTGCTAAGTAACTCTACGCAGCAAAGTAGCTGAAATTACTCTCAAAGCATGCAAAAAGGGAGAGCTACAGATAATATAGATGAAAATGTTTCTTCATTAACTATGAACTGCACGCAATTCTGACAGGTTTTTTTTTTTTTGTTATTTGCAGAGACCTGCTCCACCCAAGCCCGAGGCCAAGCCCAAGAAGGCCATCGTCAAGGTAAAATAGGTTTCACGTGCACTATATAAATAAAACACTAAACAGGCTTAACTGTGAGGAGTTTGCATCCAATAACATATATATAGCATATTTTTGTATGCAAAAAATGCATCTGATATTATTCATTTTCAATATTCATTTAGAGAGTATTATAGAAGTATTATTTGTATTTTTGCAAACTACCTGCATATAGTTGATTATTTTTGGTGTAAAAAAACCCACAAAATAATAATAAATGAGAGTCACATTGACCTATGAATCACTGAAGCTTAAAAAAGGCACACAATAGACGTAACTGACAAATGACTGCTTAACAAAGAACCCATTTTAAACTGTATTTTAAGGCACTTTGTTTTTACCAGGAAAATATAAAGAGACGAGGGGCAACTTAAGACTTCTGCACAGTACTGCACCCTCACTGAGTTCCTCTCCTGCTTTAACCTTTTTGACACTAGCTACCTGTATATTTTAGAAGATTATATTGGCTGCTGACATCTTAGTACGCACCTAAAAGATTTTTTGTACATTCCAGGGGCCTGGCTATGACCTGAAGGAGACGAAGCATTAATAGTTTGGGCCCCAAATATTTTGTAATTTTTAATACAGTTTATTGAACCTTCATGAAGCCTTTGTGAAATAGATTTAGATAAGAGCTCTATAAATAAATATTATTATAATTATCGTTATATGCACTTTATGTTCTTCTCCTTTGCTCTGTGCAGAAGGTGGCAGATGATAAGGGGGCAAAGGCAAAGAAAGGTGGTGCCAAGGGGAAGAAGGAAGATGGTCCCGCCCAAAATGGAGAGACCAAGGGCAATGAGGTACGGGGAAGGGGAAATTAAAAAAAAAAAAAAAAAAATTATATATATATATATATATATATATATATATATATATATATATATATATATATATATATATATGTATATGTATATATATATATATATATATGTATATGTATATATATATATATATATATATATATATATATATATGTGTGTGTATATATATAAATTTAGAAAACAAGCAGACATTTATATTCAGATAATGATCTTTATTCCCTTATTCTGTCAATCTGTGTACAAACAAACATGTCTATTCATGCATAACACACATATTCCCACAAAACCCACTGTCCAATCACATTTCATTATTACCACGAATATGCCACACATCTGTCTTTGCCCACATGTATATATGCTCGCACTCATAAACACACACACACACACACACACGATCTATGTGTCTCGTCCGTCTGTCAGTGTGTCTTCCATCAGAAGCACGGCTCCCTCCTTGATGTCAGTGAGAGGACAGTGTGAGACAGTCAGAGTTAAGGGTATGGTTGAGCATCTCTAATTCATCTTTGTATGTGTGTTTGGACACTAACATGCCGCTAATACTGTAGTCTGTGTTAGCAGGGCAAACATTTACTCAGTGTGCTTTGCAGTGTTGTGTTTATTAGCGTGTTTGGGAAACAGAATGAGGACGTAAGGATGTCCTGCTTGCTCTCGATGTGCAGTGAAGTGGGTCTGACACAACTTTTTCCATTAGCAGGAAGGTTTGCTGCCACTCACGGAGCTGTGATGTGAAATGTGCTCTGGTTCATCAACAACTGGCTCCACTATTGACCAAAAGGGTGTAGTGGGAAGCGAGATGAATGGGTTACCGAGCTATGTTGAGCTTTAAATCAGTCTTTTTGCCTGGCTTGATCACTGTGGTAGCTTTTGCTTAACATATAACCTGATCTGGACTAGATGATGTTCAGATTTTCCGTACACTTTAAGTGCTCTATAGATTATCTGCTGGAGAAATATGTTTTGTATGCAACCTGTTGAACAATGTCTTACTAACAGCTCAGCTTAAGCAGCCCAAACTGGGCATCACATTGGAATTGGAATTTGCATGCATTCAGTTTGAGGATGCAGAAAACATATCAATGTTTTTATTCTTGGCTCTAATCTGATGCTGAATCTCTTTTACCCTGCTACTAGAACACAGATGAGAAAACGGATCACTTACATTTGTAAGTTATTTAACACCAATAGCTGTCAATCAATAAAATAAATTTCACTTTGGTGACAAATTAAAGTGATTTTTACGTCTTGAGCACGCAGAGTAACCTGTAATGTTTAAATGTATCCATTTAAAAATGTCAGAGCTCTTACACTGCCACGTTAATAATTAACTGCAGCACAGAGAGTGCAGCGGATAGATTAAGTTTACTGCTCTATGTACTAATGATGATCATGAATTCCATAAATTATCAATATTCTCAGCATTAGTGTGGAAGAAGAGGATAGGATTTGTCAACCCAGCTAACACAAAGAAAGCCGAGCTATGTTGAACTTATTTTGCAGCGTACCTGTGAGGCAGAAGAGACCACAACAAACTTCTGTCAGTATTCCAGGAATGTTTGGCCTAGCTGACGATGAAAGTGCTGAGTCAGAATGTCGGAAAAGCGGAATGTGTGATCGCAGTGTTTGCTGCAAGATTTTAGCCTGAAAACCATCAAGTGATGATTTGAACTAGCAGCTCGAAGCTAGACTGATCTGCAAATGAAGCCATGTTTTAACTGGAAATTCATAAAAACCCACATCCCCAACTTTGTACACGTCTTATTAAAGGGTCGCTTCAGTCAAATCGCGGTACTGATAGTTCTACTTTTATTTACTGGGGTTTGAAAGATCTATAAATAAAAATCAGCCGCTGCTGGCAGTAAGTGAGTAAATGTGGCGTTTTATTGTGGAAGTGAATTGAGCTATTAAAGAAATAGCCTGACATTTGGATAAATAGGCTGTTTTTACCTCTTGGGAAAAAAAGTGATAGCACTTTCTCTCTGTGTATCTGTACAGCACAAATAAAGCCAGGCAGCTTAGCTTAGCATTTTACTCATGAACTATGAGGAGAGTCAGGCTGGAATATTTTCCACAGGACTTCGTTCTCACATGTAAATCACAGCAGCTTCAGACGCATTCACACTACTGGAAATACTCAGTGTGGTTTAAGGTGATGGAGTTGCCTAGATAGAACATGCAGGCTACACATATGATGTCCACTTGCTAGTGGCCTATTACTCAAGCTATTCACAATTTTTGCACAACATCACACACAATGTCTACCTGGGAGCTACGAAGACTGTCAGACATTTGCTTTCTCATGTTTGGAGATGTCAAGGAGGTTGTGTGTGAAAAGCCCTTTAAAGACAAACGTGTGGACATATCTTGCTGGTGTGTTCGGGTGAATCTTGCCAAATTTGGATGGAGCCAGGCTAGTTTTATTTTTGTATGTGGCCTTTATGCTAAGCTAAGCTGTCTCCTCACTGTACTCCATACACAGCCAACCACCTGCTATTTCTGGCTTCATATTCAGCATATAGGCATAAAAGTGGTATCAAGCTCATAGCTGGACTAGGTTCAAGTGCTGGAACAGACTGTTCACTAATCGTTCCTCCTGCCTGTATGTCAAAGTGTCCTTGGGCAAAATACTGATTGAACCCTGAATACTGATATGCATGCGAATCAATTTATTTCCCTTTGAGAGCTTTCGAACTTTATGTCAGTATAAACGCTGATGGGCTACATTTAAAAAATAAGGTCTGAGAAAAATGACGTGCGATTACATGATGGAAAAGCAGCTGGTTAAAAAGATTGACTCAACAACATCCCAACGTAGAAAATATTTCTGTTTTATTATGAGACAACATTGTGCGGCTCCTGAAGAGTTATGAGGTTAACTTTAGTGATTGTTTAACCAAAGTGTTCAGCAGGTATTTTATACCTGAAAATGTCCAAGAAAAAAAGCTGCCCAGGCTGCTTTCATGCATACAGTTGACTTATGCCGTGTCACTGAAAATGCTGCCGCGCCACTTCTGTTGCACTGTAGTGCTGCAGCTGCCGGCACCTTGTTTCTATAGAGTCACACCTCAAATTAGGAAGTGTGTCGTCAGTGACAGCAGCTCATTGGAAAGGAAGGATGGAAAATGCCCTTCATTGACGTACACTTTTAAATGTTGCTGCCTGCAAGCATCAATAAAAAGTTGTCCAGTATTGTTTTTATATATCATCAAAATTCGCAGATTTTCTTGAAATGAATTTCGAGGCTGTATCGCCCACCCTTAATGTGTAGTTATTTATTTGCCTGTTTATATTCTGCCCTGGACTGACTGTCACACCCAAGATCCCCGTAGCATGCAGACTGGAGAAGCTGGGGATTCAACCAGTGACATTCTCACAGGTGGCTAACTCTACCTGTAGCTCTGCCTTCTGATGTTCCTGATTTGAAAATGTGGTGCTCCTTATATCAGCCAAACATATATTGGTATCAACCTATTGACAAATGAGATGATATTTATTGATCCCGGTGACTGATGTTTATCTTTGTGCTGGACTAAAATAGTGACTAATTAGTTGCCTCCCTAGCAGAAAACAGGGAAATGATACATCAAAATGAGCTAAATCAGGTGCTGGTTTAGCTCTGTGATTGAGCAGGCAGCCACATGCTGTAAGGCCAAATGGAGCAACCTGGGTTTGATTGTGACACGAGGCCCTTTGGTGCGTGTCCTCTCTGTCTCCTCTTCACTGAAAACTACCTAATGAAGTTATGAGAAGCCATGAAGTAAATCAACATTAACTCAAGGCTAAATTGTCCTTTTAAGCATTGTAATCAGCCCAGAAGTTTACAAACAGTGCATCCCTGGTGCTGGTGTAGTTGTTTAGCAAAATCAAGTTTGTTTAACAAGTCTTTGGCTCTACAAACAGATTCATCAAGATAAACCAAAATATTAAGTGATCGTTATGCGTTCACTAACACTCCCTGAGGTGTTGCCTATTGAGTCTCGGCAGATCCAGCTGAGTGAAATTTGCTGGGTTTTGGAAACAGAATGGAGGTTTCTGGCACAACATCACCTACTTCCAAGGTGCATGGAGAAGAGGCTGAAGCTCCAGCAACACTTGTGGTATGAAGTACAGTTTTGTTACTTGACTGTCGCATTTGGGCCTGAGGCCTTGTGGACGACCCTGATGAAGGCCACAGCGTTGGTCAAGTAATAAAGCTGTTCTGCATACCACAAGTGTTGCTGGAGCTTTAACCTTTTGAAATTTGCTAGTTGGAACTTCTAGTCTAGTTAATTCCCCTCTTAAATCTACTGGGGTAAATAATGGTACCACCTGCATCTGTGTTTTTCACCTCTTCTTCCCTCCAGGTAACTGAAGCAGCAGAAGAGGCGACCGAGGAGAAGGCATAAAGGCACGGGCGCGTCCACCGACTCGTCCCCTCTGACTCCATGGCAGCAAAGCATCTTTTTTTACTGACGATTTTGTACCATGCTGAATTTTTTTTAGACTTGTGATAGTAGAGATGGACAACCAGCAGCCCCGCCTCCCATATCTTCATATCCCCCCCTGTTCTTTTGCTCCATTCTCCTCCTCCCTCCATTCTGTATTGCTATACTGTATGCCTCTTAGAAGCAGAAAGGCAGAATGAAGTGGTTTCATCAGACAGCTGCAGATGTTCTTTGTTTTGCCTGACAGGCGGCCGTAAACGTGACTATTTTTGATCTTTAAGCCAGCTCTGCCTTTGTAGTTATTCTTCTCTATAAAACATCACTACTGGCACTCTGCTTGTAATGTGCCATAATGTAACCCCTTATAGCTAAGGTGAGTGTTTGTGGATGCGTACCAACAGTTTGGATGCAGAGCTGCAAGAAGCCAGTTCCACCGTCACCGTGGAGAACATCTGCAGCTTTTTAAAACATCTTAGATTTTAGTCACCACCACTGTGTTTCACATAGCTCCTTTTGTATGTGTATACTGGAGTGAATGTGTTTGTGAGTCTCTGTGCTTGATTTTGTTTCCTCCCCTTTCCTTTCCTTTCTTTCCTCTTTTTTTTTCTCTCCCCTGAATGCCTTGTCCAGCAGCAGAGTGACATAGCAATAATGAGTGGTGCTTCTGTTCTAGACGGCTCTATTGGCTTTGGATCCTCTGGGCTTCTCTGAGTTTCATCCTGTTGGGAGAATATTTTGAAATAAAAGAAAAAGTTGATGTCTCGTGGGACTTTCTCTGGTTTTTGGTGTCTCTTCACTCATTGGTAAATAAAAACTGTGTGAAATATATTCTCAATTTAAGCAGCAATACCATGTTTTTTTTTGTTTATTTCCCAGAAACTAATAGGCTGCCTTTTAATTTGTATGCTTGTACGTGCAGTTTTTTTTAAACACCCCCCCCCCCGGACACTGCACATGTGTGCATGCAGTATGTGTCCTGCTTGTGATTAGGTTTACCAGTACTTTTTTAAACCAACACAAAGCTGCCACTCGGTGTCTGCATACACTTTTGTGTGCATGCGTGTGCGTGTGTGAGGTCACCAGGGGCACGTGGCTGTGTTAAATACAACTGCTGTGTCAGGAAGTGAAAGGTCAGCATTTGCCAGAGTGGTGGGACCAGTGAAAGCGTGGGGTCTCTTCATTGCAGGACAAGCTGTCACTCACACTTTTGGGCCAATACCAAGTTCCTTTTCTCTTTAGCATGCAGAGGCGGTAATGATGTCTGTGTAGGTACTGCCAGATACTGAGGAGACACATTAAAATGTACTGAGAGGAAATTCGGTCAACAACATGATGCTTTTTAATATCATTCAGCAGTAGTGGTGCTGAAAAACATATACATTTTGCTTTTATTGGTTTGTTTTAAGAGGTAAATCCTCCCCCAGGATCACTTGACCTTTTAACCCAGTGTCACCCCTATAGGTACTTTGGTGTACTGCAGTGGGTACTCCAGGTTTTTTCTAAAGGTAAATTTAAAAAATATAAGTCATGCATAATATCTAAAAATATAATTAGTTCAGTTAGGAACCAGAAGTTCAGTGAAGCTCATCTTCATTGTCTTTCCAGTGGGAAAAAAGACAGCCCAGAAAAAGAGTTTGATCACCACGCTCGCCTTCCTGTCCACAAAGAAGTAATGAGTCCAGTGTATCAGGAAGTTCCAATTCTGTACAATTATGTCCTCCCAACATCATCGCATGACAAAAAAATTGGTTTTGAATGCCGGATTTCAGCTACAAGTTTGTTTAATAAATTGTTAAACAATCAATTTTCTTAACCAGTGTCATGCGGCCTAAAGGCAGGGTCCTTCCTGGAGAGGTCGGCGGTCCATTGATGGGCTGAGAGACAATCATTCATTCTCACATTCACGACTACTTCTACATGCATGTCTTTGGACTGTGGCACGAAGCTGGAGAACAGGGAGAACATGCAAACTCCACACAGATAGGCCCCCACCTGGCTGGCAGATTGGAACCGCCATGGCGCCCTTAGAGATATTATAGTTTTGTATTTTCTAATTAAGTTTTCATTTTTATTTGATTTTTGTTTTTAATCCTGTGTTTCAGTTTTCAGAGTGGGCGTGCGCTTCCAGTTTTAGTTGAGCTTTCATTTGTTTCATTGTTACCTGCTGTCTCTTATTTAAATATGGGGGAATTTGTCAGGGACACAATTTCAGAAACTCAGGATAGGAAGTGCAATAGAAACACAACACTCCGTGAAGGCAGCTGAGTCACAGTCTTGTAGGCATAAGAGGTCTCAACTAAAGGAGTGACAAATTTTTACCAAACTGACAAAGACTTTTATTTCAGTTAACTCTGACAACCTTGATCGTGACTGTTGAAAAAATGAGCCACAGCAGACCACTAAACCTGGAGTAGAGCTGCGTGGCCATGAGGATATTGCTGATTAAAATCTCATGGGAACTTCAGCAGCTACAAAACCCAAAGATATAGATGTTTGCAGGATCTTGGAAAGGCTACGTGGCTGCAAAAGCACTTTACTGTAACTTCTATCTCAACAAGTGAAGACATCAGAGTCTTGATGGTCTTAACCGTGGCTTTCCTGAATTATTAGCACACGGGGAAGGAGTGTTGAATCCAAGTAATTCTCCACACCGTTGAGCCATGTGGCAAAGTTTGGTAAAGGGTGTGGATTTATTTGGTCATGGACCTTTGCAGTACACTATAAACAAGAATCTCAGGGTGAACTGTTGTCAGTACAGCCACAAAAGCCTTTCAGTGGGTGTTTTTTTTTTGTTTTTTTTGCTGTGATCGGTGCTTTTCAGTGACCTCCAGTTTACAGTAAAAGAAACTGTAACTGACTGCGTCTTTTCATAACCTTTGACTTCTCTTTGGCCCGCAGCTTAGTGACACAGGGTGAGGTTGCCTCCTTGTGGCGATGTCAGCCCACACAATAACACTTACACTTGAGGGTTCAGCACAACTCGTAAAGCAGACATTAATGAATGGGCTGGAAAACTCATACCCAACAATCTAAATATTATAAGAATTGTCTTCTTTTTCTGTGCTGTAAAAAAACACAAAAAAGGAGCTTGTTGGTCAAATTACACCGCCATCGTTCACGCCCAAGGATGGGCGAGATTAATCCAGCCCGATGTGATGCGCAACATTTGGAGGAAAAGATCTAAAACTGCGTCAGTGGAGGGTCAGAATACTAAAGTGGATTTTGAAAAGCTCAAATATTGCTTGTTCCTCTCAGAGTAATCGTCCACCCACCTATCTGCCAGAACGCTTTTGACATGGAATAATGGTAGGTGGTGTAGCCACTGGTGATGAGAACACTCTCTGTTGAGTTCCTGTCCATCTGCCAGGCTATAAATTTCTTATTATTTGTGTTTAACATTGACAAAATGAATCCATAATTGCTAAACAGTGCAAAACAAATAACACATTTGAGGAAAGTGACTATATTTCCCTTGCAAAACAGAATGCAGACAGAATGTGCGTATATCGCATTTGATTTTATTTGATGAGTTACACCTTGTTAGTTTTACAAATAAAAGTGTTGCTCTGTTTAAACAGTCAAAAACATAAAGCTGCCAATGTATGCCTCTACTAATAGGCACACATAAGACACACAAACTTGTTTAGTGATGTCTCTGCTTGAGATTTTAAATAGACATAAAGAAGATGATACAGGTATTAAAGTGTTTTCGACACTAGTGTTTAGAGCGTAAAATAATGCAGTTAGACTGAATTATTACTGTGGGATATAGTTATGAGTGGAAAGAAAGCAAAAAATATGTGACAAAGATATTATAATAAAGAAAATATCAAATTGTTCTAAAACAGATGTGATGCTTGGTGTTTGGATATTTACACTTTCATTTGTGTCTTAGTTGAAATTAAATAAACCAGTAAACATTTAATGGGGGGGTAAGATTAGATCAGGGGGTTGTTAATTGGATAACTGCCTTTTAATAATAACGTACCTGCCCTACACAAATATTATTAGAATATATATTTACTTAAAAAACACACACACGCACACACACCAAAGAGTTGGTGTTGCTTTCCTTTTTTAATTCACAGCTGTCACTGAGGCAGCATCCTGTCATGTATTTCCTTGATAATCCCCCTTGATGGTGTGTCTTGCCTCAGTGTCCCCGTTGCCATTAAATTGCTGTAACTCACGGGGGTTTCATTCATTAAGCTGCATTCCCCTTCTTCTCCAACCCTTCCCCCATTTTATTGCCTGGCAGTATTTGGAAGAGAAATGGACGACTTCCCTACCAAACGGCTCCCTGAGAGAGTGGGTGTGTTAGCTAGACATCTTATTACACAATAGCAACAGAGTTACAACAAGCGGGAGCACCAGCAAGAACACGGAGAGCTGACAGAGAGCAGGCTAGCTGTATTTTCTTTTAATGAAAACTAAGCTGAAACGTTTGCTCGCCCGTAAATCCCTCTCAAACACGGGTAGCCATGTTCTAAATCCGCAGCTACAAATATAGAAAAAAATATGGCAAGAATTACACGGTGGTGATCCGCAACAGGCTTTAAATTGTAGATGAATGGACTCTAATTAATAAAATGTGATAAATGCCATTTAGTTACAAAGTAACAGCCACTCTGCAGCAATGTGTCCTCTCCTTTAGCAGGCTGCCATTTCTACCTCCCCTCGATGGTGGCGTGCGCGAGACTCAGAGCTTGTATTCTTCCGCAGAGGGCTTGCGCTTTTTTTCCCTTTGAGGGGGAGGGGGATTAAAACAAACATACCTCCAGAGCAAACCAGTCATAACTGAAATTCGTCGCAGCTTCCACTCAATACAGTAACGATTTAGCCTTTCGGTCTTTGTTAGAGGAAGACGGTTTTTGGCGGGGGTGAAACGTTCACTGCGCTCTAATTGTCGCTTCGCGGAGGAATACTCGACGCAGCCGGGACTTTGTGTGAGCGAAGCTGAATGGAGGCAGCCTCTTCCTGGTGGATAAACAGTGACAGCTACAGGGCAGCCACCTAGACCCACCACACAGGCTCTGGCGCTGCCCTGGCAAACAACACCAAAATGGCTTCAGACAGTACACACATCGCGCAGTTGACTTCTGGTGAGTAAAGGAGATCGGAAAATATGTCATGGTTGTTGTAATATCCCCCCAGTTTCCTCGGTGCCCTCTTCTAACGCAGCTCCCGTCCTCTTCTCCCCCTCCAACCATACCAGAACTGTACTTCCTAATAGCCCGATTTCTAGAAGCTGGACCGTGTCAAAAAGCAGCCGAGGTTGGTTTTTTTGCATTTTAGGATAATTTATAATATGTCCGCAATTGTCACGAGGTGTAATTCTGTATTTTTATGCTATTTTCAGACCCTGATAAGGGAGGTGGAGGAGAAGGAGGTAAGCAGTCAGCAGTACGAGAGAGATGCTTCTCTCTGCACTGTACTTTGTGATGTTGCTTTGACTCTGATTTACCATTTACTGTTTTAAAACATCACTTGATGCATTTATGAACCGGATGATCACGCTCGACACTATTTTTCCATCTCAGCTGCTGCCCAAAAGGCTGGACTGGACGGGGCAGGAACACCCCGGGACGTACGAAAATTTGGTAAGGGAGCTGTATAACTGAGGAAAAAGTTTTTAGAGAGCAAAATAAAAATTGAATTTCCCGCAATTTTTAAATCAGGTGGTGAAGCACAAACTGAAAAGGACTTTGCAGGGCGAGTCGGCTGCAGGCTGGGGCTGTTTTTGGAGCACCGAGGGCTCCGGTCCCAACCCTCTAGTGCACCACGGCGTGCGAGTTTAGTGCCATGCATGTCCAAAAGGTTGTAAGAGTTGTTGGTTAAAAATGTGTGTGAAATGTTGATACGTCATGAGTGTTGTGGTGTAGGAGCGCCAGGATCCGGAGGAGGGACTCCCTGCGCCACGAGCCAGAGAGAGATGGAGGCGCTCTTGTCCTGCAAGAACCATAATTTGTGTGCATGGGTTGAAAACACACAGGGGGGGCAAGAGTTAGAAAACAGGAGTTTTTTTTTCCCCCTTTTCTTTCCTTTTTTTTGTTGTTGAGGAGAATATAAAGAGTATAGTCAGTAAAGCTGGAGCAACTGCTCCGTTTTGAGGCAGCCCGTGGTTGTTGTGGAGCCGAATTGGAGAGCGGTCTCTTTGGGCAGCTAGGAGGTACGAGCTCGGACGGAAAAGGAGAGGGGGGATCAGTTGGTGTGAAGATGCGAGGTAACGTTCAGCTGATATCTTATAATCGCACTATTAATTGGAGCGCTAATTGTCATGTAAACAAACGGGGCTTCGCCTGAAAGCGACGTTTACGCATGGGGGCGTGGAGTGAATTCATCATCGCTTACATATTTGTTTCTGAGCCAGACTGCTGAAAGCGCGCACTCCCATTTTTTCCCTTCCTCCCCCCATTTTAGAAGTTTTATTTTAACACTAATTTAGAAACAGCGACCTGTGCCCCGTTTAATCTACAAACACCCCCACGCTTTATTTGGGTTTTCCGGCTTCATATCCAAAGCACAAACGGAAGAGCACCCGAGACTAGATGGCGTTTAGTGCAGCTTGAACGGCATGTAAATGTATAGGTTTAAGAAATTATTGACAGCGTCTTTCTGCCCGCTTGTGTTTTTTTCCCCCTCTCTCTTCCTGCTTGGCTCGCTGGGCTATCCGTACCTCCTCCTCCCTTCTCCAGTCTTTCAGCCTGCCTCCTGTCTATTGTGTGTAATTTCCCGTATTAAAAAAAAATACTGCGGAGAGGTTTTAATTGTTAGACCAAGTGGAAACAGGGAGGTTAGAGGCAGAAGCACAGGATCTCGGTTGGATTTATTTATTATATATTTATTTATATATTTTTCTGTGGGCGTTTGAAGTTAGATGTCTGGGGCTGCTACAGAAGGGGGTTGGGCATTAATGAGGAATCAACAATGATACTGTAATAATTAACAGTATTAATTGCGGCTAATTAATGAAGGCGGATTAATTAGATGCGTGATTATTTTCATGTTGCATTTCAAACTGATCAGGAGCACGAAGCACAATGAATTATGGACGTGTTTTTGATTGGAAATAGAAGCCGGAATCACTATAAGCACAAATATATTTAGACTCATTACTTAATTTTTTTTTTAAATTGCCAGCATTAATGCAGTGCATGGAGGTGCATTTTAATGAATGCAAATCTGTGTTAGAGGGAGTAATGCTTCAGGTGAAAGATGTTTGTAGGGTTTTGAATGGAGAGCAGGGTAGTGATAATAATAATGATTATATAGAGGGTAACTTGCAGTGGTGTGTAGGGCCATGTGCTTTGTGGTGCTGCAGCCCTGGCTGGGGGAGTGTTATCCATTACCCTTCAGAAGGAAGGAAAATGGAGCAAATTGTTATTGCACATCACTCAGTTTAGCGTGCGTGTGTGTGTGTCGGTAGTAGAGCTGCGTGTACCTGAGAGAGCTGATATGTGCTTAGAAACACTGATCACGTCTGTGAACCAGCAAGGATGTTGAAAGCAATTAAGGGGTCATTAATTGTGTGTGTGATTCAGTGTGTGTGTGTGCCAGAGAGACAGATAAAGGAATGGAGAGTGTGTGTGTGTGTGTGTGTGTGTGTGTGTGTGTGAGTGGAATAATTGTTTAATTTCAGGCTTATGTGTCTGAAACAAAGCTGATGACTGCACGTCTGATTTGAGTGAATACGTTTAAAACGATCTGGCTTGCTTCAGGTAAACACACTGCTGCATGCTGCATTTTCCCCTCCGTCTCTTTCATCCTGCCTGTGCTGTATCGCCTGCTCTTCCAGTCACCCAGGCGTGTGTGTTTCTTTAGAAGTAGGCCACGCAGGAGGGTCCCCATGTGTCAGTGGAATCAGAGAAGCACTGTGTTTATAACAGTGTAGGTTTCATTCTGCTTCATCCTTATGTTGCACCCCCCCCACACACGCACACGCCACGCCCCCACCCCCCAGTTCTCTGCTGTTGTAGTGCTTATGCTGCTGGGAGCTGTATCATTTAAATGCTTGCATCTTTTTCATTTTGTTGTTTAGATACATCACAGTCAATATTTTTTTGTCAGTGGTTATTATGTGTTTAAAATCATTTGCAGTTTGTAAAAAATAAAAATAAGGATCTTATTTGTTTGTATTAGTTTAATTTCCACTGACACTCTCAGAGAACAGTCTAAACTTTTAAGATTCACAACAGTCATTTGTGGAAGTGACCTTGATTCCCCCCCCCTTTTGCTGAAAATACTTTTTAAGAGTTTGAAACTATAGGGCTTTGAGACAGATTTCTTTTTACTTTGTAACCACTGTTTTGCTTTCAGAATGTTTTCACCCCCTAAAGCACCTGATAGATTTGTAGATTATTATTATTATTTTTTTTTTGGTAATGTGGAATCGTTTGTACCCTCACAGAGACATTTTCTTTTTCACACAGCTTTTGTCAGGGTTGCTGCAGGCCGGGCGGCAGAAATTGTGGAGCTGGGGAGGGGGTTTGACGTCTTGACACAGCAGCTTTTGGCAGCAAAGCTCTTTGAGCACATTTCTGTCAACTTCCCCTTTTTTTTTTCTTTTTAAAAAAAAAAAAACTCTGCCACCCTCCCCCCACTAGCAGTAGGTGTTTTGTGGTCATTTACCAGCCTGAATGCATATTTAATCCGAGCGCATGCTTGTGTTCAGGTGAAGCTCTACAGGCACATCACTCCAGACCACCTGCTGCAGGTCTGCACCAGAGTTTGTCCGCTGCTGGAGAGGGAGGTCCCTGCCAGCGTGCCTGGACTCACCAGCCTTCTAGGAGCTGGCAGACAGAATCTCCTCCGCACCGCCAAGAGTGAGTTTGTGTGCAGTGCATGAGCATACCTAAATATACACACATGCAAAAACACCCACTCAGTCAGCTCCCATGCCTTCCTGCATGTATGTGTTGACTAACCAAGGGATAGAGTGAATACAGTCATTTGTGTCCTTATGCAAATGTAAGTGCACAAAGAAACACACGTTTAACAATAGCTGTATATATGTTTATGCATCTGTGTTGTGTTTGTGTAATTTCAGGTTGCAAACATGTTGTGTGGAAAGGCTCAGCACTGGCTGCGCTGCACTGTGGACGGCCACCGGAGCCGCCTATTATCTATGGGAGCCCGCCAAATATTGGTAAGGAAAATGCCAGTTTTGGCAAATTAAGCCTTTTTTATATTAATATTTAGTCTATGAGGCAGATATTGCATTTTGAAAGTAATGTTATCATTGCTTTATCTAAAAGAAGGGCGCATGTTTGCATACAGACTTCCTTTTTTCTTTTGAAGTGATACTACTGTGCTTCACCTTGCTTTTATTAAACATGGCCAAAGTTTCAAATAATCAGGGGGACATATCTACATGTAATCCAAAATTTAGGCTTCAGACTGCTCTAAATGCTCTGTTTGGACCTTTTTTTTAAAACTCTGATGTTGGTATCAGTGAGAATGGATATCCTCAATATGGTCATCTCAGTCCAGGATTATCCTTGCTTGTGGAGATGCGCATGGACAGCTGCGGACACCAGGGATGTTTAGTCCTTCCTGTTCTTTTTTTTTTCTTTTTCCCAAGGACTCCCCCACCATTTGGTGGTGGAATCTGCCTGAAGTATGCATGTGAATTTGGTGCACTGGCTTCAAAAGAATGGAGGGCACATGGACATCTGTACAGATCCTCACGTTCACCCACTGATTATGAAATGTGATGGGCCCAAGGACCCTAGCGGATGCCGAAACTGCAACACCAGCATCAGATACACAGCTCTCTGACTGTGACCGCAAGAGACTTACCCACCTGCAGTTCAAGCCTTCTGTCTGTTAGGGGCAGCCAGTCAGAAGAAGGGGAGCAAGGATGCTTCTGAGGGGCTGCACGAAGGATAAATAAGGATTATTTTGAATCGTGAATAATGCAAAGCCAGTCCAGAGGAGTCCAAGAAAAAAAATATGCAGGTGGACCTATTTTAATAGGTCACTTTAAAATATTTCAGCATATCAGAGCCTTCCTGTATTTGTTGTTGTTTTCTCTGCATTCTGTTTAATGACTTCCTTCCTTACTGGTGTGTATGTTTTTTCTCACATCCAGTGGAGACCAGCTTCTGCCGTCGACTGAATGGCTCCTACCGTCTCCGTCAGCTGGTGCCCACGGCCGTGTACCAACACATGAAGATGCACAAGAGGATCCTGGGACACTTGTCGTCCGTGTACTGCGTGACCTTTGACAGGACGGGGCGACGCATCTTTACTGTAAGGCTGAAGTCTTTGCACATGCTCGCGTTTTGTTTTATGGTGTGCTGACATTAGTGGGGATCCGTTTCGCTGCTTGTGGACTGGAACCTCTTTAGTCTGATCTCAATGAGGCTGCTGCGCAATTGTGGCGGCTCCGTGTTTGTTTAGAGTCACCTCTTGTATTCCGCGTGAGATTGTTACAAGGTGCCGACTCGCTCACCAAGATGCACAAGCATCTGCATTTCATGCTGCAACAGTTCTGCTCGGAGGTAATTACTGTTTACCTGACTGTGGTAGGACGCTTTTACTCAGTGACTCACAGCGAGAACCTGTTGGGTTATATGGTGGGAAAATTCACAAGACTGTGTGGTCATAATCATGGTTAATGAAGTGAAAGCATTTATCCTCAAAAGAAGTAAGCTGACCTTTGCCCTGTGGATTTCTGGTGTTTACATTTGCTGTGCGCCTTTTCCACGTAGTTGTGATCGAGGTACAGCTTCTGGTAATGTGCTAAATATTGAACGCACAATGAGACAGTGTTGATTTAATGTTGCCGTCCTTCTGTTTGGAATCTTGAGTCAAACACTGCCTGCTGTTATACACCATTTTCAGCTTTCACTTCTTAAATCTCTAAAAATGGCTGGCTGCTGAGAGGGGGGGGGTTAGATTGAGTCCCTCTGTGTCTTTTTTCCTGTTATCTCTCTTTCTCTCTCTTTTTCTCTCCCCCTGTCCTCATGCTATGCTGCCCCTCCTTTGTTCTTTTCTCTCCCTCCCTCTCTCCTCCACCCCCCTACCCCCCTCACTTCGTCTTGCTATTTCTCATCATAACTGGAGAAAATGTTTCCTCTGAGGCGCTGGCTAAGTGCCAGAATTAAAATTCATTTTTGTCTCTCTCTCTCTCTCTCTCTCTCTCTCTCTCTCTCTCTCTCTCTCTCTCTCTCTCTCTCTCTCTCTCTCTCTCTCTCTCTCTCTCTCTCTCTCTCTCTCTCTTCTTTTTTTCCCTCCTTCTCTCCACTACTTCTTTCTTTTTTTTCTCCTTTCATCACAAGATCATTTTTATTTATATATTTTCTTATTTTTGGATCTCTTCAGTCTTTTTACTCAGGCCCTTCTGCAGTTGTAGGCAGATTAATTGATCATTTTGTGCGGCCTAAAGATTCACTGGGATCCTTGAGCTCAATGAACAAGTACACATAGGTTTGGTCGAATGGTTTTATTGCCAGTCAATTGACTTGTGTAATTATGGCTTTAAAAAAAATGACAAATTCTTGCGGCCGCTTGAAAAGACAAAGCAAGAACAGTTGGTGTGGGCTGGTCGTCCTTGTGACTGTGGTTAAAATCTTATCTGTAGTTGTGAGAAAACGGGGAGGATTGCACTTTGCTCTTAAATCTATGCTGGTGCAGGTGGCACGGCATGACTTCTAAAATGCTTTGTAGTTATAAAAGGTCTGGACTTTTTGGGGCAAGCAATACATCCCCTGATACTCTATATATGTACTGTATATGACAAAATGTTAGTTATTTTATAAAGGGAAAAAGATTAATTGTCTTTTAACTTTTATTCATGCACCACGACCTTCTGCTGAGAGCATTGTAAACAGTGCAGTCAGAGCCATTCTGCTGGACAAACTTAGTGATTTCTAAACTACTCCACCCTTTTTCTATGTTATGTTTTCTTAAAAAAAAGTTCTCAGATTGGTTCATGTTAGAGGGCATAAAATCTGTGATGGATAATAAAACATTATTAAACGTGTGCGTCCTTCAGTTTGACAGAATTTATTTGAACTTTAAAACAAGCAGACTTGATCGCGTTTGTGGTTTTTTTCATCCCTTCATCGCGGTTACCTGTTACTTAAATTATTTTGAGCTCTTAACTGAAACACAGATGGATCTGGCAACATGTTGAATCCCCAGCATTTTAACCCTCAACAGGCTGGATCACAGCCAGGAATTCTCCCCAAAGGCAGTTTTCCTGATTGAGGTCTCGATCGTGCACTTTGACTGCAGATTAATGAGTGTTTAAGGAGCTGCATCTGAGCTACCAAATTTTCTTTATATGCTTCAGTTACTAAGCTATTATTTAAAAATAATTAATAAATATTATACATAAATATAATTCGCGATTCTTTTGTTCTTTTGCTACAAAAGATCAAACATCGGGTTACTACCTGATACACCTTTTTTCTTTTTTTTTCTCCATTCTGACAGTCGAGCTCTTATGTGCATGAAACCAGCTCTGGGCAATCACATCCATTCTGCATACTGAGTCAGATGTAATCAGCCTAAGATATTCTGCGACCACAGTAACAGTCTGCCTGTTAATTTGGCAGTGTTTACTGTTGTTTTTGCCTTGATAACATTACCCAGTGAATGTGTTTGCATGCCAGCTGTGGTCTTTTTCTCTTTACCGGTAATAATAAACTGATTACAGGACATGTAAATGCAGTGACGGTGCCTTGAAACATTTATTGTCGCTTTTTGTCAAAAAGCAAATTAATCAGTCTATTTTTACATCTGAAGACTCTCCTTCCCTCCTCTGTTTGTCTTCCAAATTTGCCAATCTGCTGAGAGTCCAGAGCTGTAGCGTGCCCAGATATGTTTTAGAAGTCTTTCTCAACTTCACATGTTTAATGTGTCTTACTGGAATTGTTGCCCAGAGGCAGACTCGCCGATCTCCAACACGAACCTTCACTCGTGTCTGCTGGTGTTTTCTTTCTGTCCCAGGGCTCAGATGACTGTCTTGTGAAGATCTGGGGAACAGATGACGGGCGTCTGCTGGCAACCCTGCGCGGCCACGCTGCCGAGATTTCCGACATGGCCGTCAGCTATGAGAACACCATGATTGCCGCTGGCTCCTGTGACAAGACCATCAGAGTGTGGTGCTTACAAACCTGCGCTCCTCTGGCCGTTCTGGAGGGACACGCAGCCTCCATCACCTCACTGCAGGTATGAGATTTGTACAGTAGGTTTGTGTGTGATTGTTTTAAGCCTGTTTATACTGTGTGTTCTTTGCCACAGTATTCTTTACAGACTGGAAGAATACACCTAAATACTTAGTTCACAACCAGCTGCAACTGTAACTTGCTGTGGGTTTTAGGGGTCAGGAACAATTCTCTAATAAAGGTTAAAGTGATGATGAGCAGAGATGACCATTAAAAATAATGTGCCAATTTCCATAATGGAGTCGTATGATAATTTCTGTCATTTCTGTGGAGATCGAAGAGGCTGTAATAGGTTTTTATAGTATAATTTTATAGTATAATTCGTTGATTGGTGTTGGCCTCTTTATGGGATCTGTTGGCAACAGAAACAACACAGAACACTGATAGTTATTTAACTTTAATTACCCAGTGTTTTGTGTTTGTGTTAACTGTTTAAAATGTGTTTTTAGGTTTTATCTGTGCCCCTGCTCTTTACTGTAAACCTACACTCACAGGACACTTTATTAATTAGTCCTTGCTGGTACCTTTTTGGACATGTTGGAACTCCCCTAATTCTTCACTGTATAGATTCAACAAGGTGATAGAAACATTCCTCAGAGATTTTGGTCCATATTGACATGATGGCATCATTCAGATGGTGCAGATTTGTCGGCTGCACATCCATGTTGTGAATCGCAGCATCCCAAAAGTGCTCTACTGGACTGAGATCTGGTGATTGTGGAGGCCATTTGAGTACAGTGAAGTCAAGAAACCAGTTTGAGATGATTTGAGCTTTGTGACATGGTGTGCTATCCTGCTGGAAGCAGCCATCAGAAGATGGGTACACTGTGATCATAAATGGATCGACATAGTCAGCAATAACACTCAGGTAGGCTGTGGAGTTTAAATGATGCTTAGCTGGTGCTGAGGGGCCCAAAGTATACAAGAAAAATGTTGGTCAAATTGCCAAATCCGACCCTACCATCTGAATGTTACAGCAGAGCTTGAGACTTATCAGTCAATGTTTTGCCAGTCTTCTGTTGTCCAGTTTAGGCAAGCCTGTGTGAATTGTAGCTTCAGTTTCCTGTTTTTAGCTGACAGGAATGGTACTTGGTGTGATCTTCTGTTGCTGTAGCCCATCTACACCAAGATTCAAGGAGTAATTTTCGCCCAGAGAACTGGATTTTTTCTCTTTTTTGGACTATCCTAAGCTCCCATCATGTCAACATGATGCCTAAATGCATTGAGTTACTGCTATGTGATTGGCTATTTCCATATTTGTGTTAACAAGCAGACAAACAGGTGTACTTAACGAAGCAGCCAGTGATAGTGCGTGTGTCTTTTTTGTCCTCTGTTTTAAAAAAAAAAAAAAAAATCTGATTGGTTGTGTTTGCAGTTTTCCCCTCTCTGTAGCGGCTCCAAGCGCTACCTGTCCTCCACCGGAGCTGATGGCACCATCTGCTTCTGGCAGTGGGATGCACGCACACTCAAGTTTGGGTGAGAAAAACACATGGTCTCACCTCCACAAACACTTTTCACACGTTTTGTCAACATGTCATTGCAGCAGTCCCTTTTCAGACATGGGATACGTAACATGGTTGTCCTCATCAATCTGTTGAAGTGATGACATTCTGAAGTTCGGATTTCAGACAAAGGTCACTTTTAAGGGCTGATGCTCCTCATGGCTTCATTCAGACAATTGTGTGACACAGACAGAAAGTCATGGTTTGGATGCATTATTTGGCATGAAATGACACACAATTTTCCAGTGCTGCTGGGGTGGTCTCAGTGGAGTAAAAAGACTCCTTCACTCTATGAAGAAGTCAGATCTGTGTGTTCCTTTATTGCTACCTGCATTTGCCTGTTGCTGCCTCTCATTTTTCCTGTCTGTGAACCTTGTCGCCACATTGTCTCTGCTCCTGGATGCAGAGAGCCTGTGTTTCATTAATGTCTCTGTATACTGTATGTTGGCCAGAAGCTTATGCAGGCGCTTGGAAGTCAGTGTGGTGTAATCCTGTTATGTTAATTTGACTACTTGCAGTTTAGACTTGTCTTGCACTGAAATAATTACTAGGTCCTACCTAGTAACATTATCATTGCAAGTTTTTCAGAAAGAGGCATAAAGCGGATACATTTAGATGCCATCAGATGAATGGGAGGATGCATATCTGAAAGGGGCTTATTTTTGCTCATATTTGTGTTTGTTAGGTAGTTGGTGAAAATCATGAGACTGCTTTGTGTTACAATGTTGTGTACAAGTTTGATCACACACTAAAGATTCTGTGAAATTGTATTGATCAAGTACACATGGATTTGTAACTTTATTTAATGGAAAACAGGCCATTTTTAGGAAACTCAGCAAGCTTGAAAAACATTTTCTTTTAAAAAAACAAAGTGGCAGTTCTGTGTGTTACATTGTGTTGTAAAGGATTCTGTTCTCCTGTGTGTGTGTGTGTGTGTGTGTCCAGTCAGAGGCCCAGTAAATTCGACAGAGCGCTCCAGACCCGGCGTCCAGATGATCTGCTCCTCCTTCAGTGCAGGTGAACACCGCTCACTTTATTTTTTTATGCATGCTTCCAGAACACCGAAAGAGAAACAGAAAATGATGTGTACGGTTAACCCAGATTAACGGCAGAGCTAGCACAGCACACTGTGTGTGTGTGTGTGTGTGTGTGTGTGTGTGTGCATGTTGCCACTTGTGTGGCTGCTGCTGCTGCTCAGTAAATGTGGAATCATTGTGGTCTGTTTTTTGTGGGTATTTCTATTTTGAGGATTTTAAAGATTACTAGTTTGCAAAAGCTTGTACATTTGCAAGTAGTTAATTGATACCACTGTTTCCAAGACAGATCAATGAATGTGACAGGCATATCAATTATTAATCTTTTATTTTTTTTATTATGTGCGCCCAGGTGGTATGTTCCTCGCCACAGGAAGCACGGATCACATAATTAGGGTGTACTACTTTGGGTCAGGCCAACCAGAAAAGATCTCTGAGCTTGAGTCACATACGGTGAGTCAGCAAAGATGCTTTTTGATTTTTACAAAAACTGCTTTGATCCAAGTGCACTGTGTTGGCTTATTAATGAGACCAGCAAAGCAGACCTATTATACTCTTCCTTATATTCTCTCCTTTATATACTGTTACAATGACAGGTGTATTAAATATTAACGTTTGTGCAGATAATGCTCATTTTGAGGCTCCGTATGATCTCAGTGAGAGCACATATGGTCATCTCAAACACACAGCTCTGATTGTGAGCATCCAGCTGTTTAAACCTGTTTGAGAAGGGCAGCCAATCAGAAGAAAGTTAAAGATAAATAACATCTACATTGAAATGTATAAAATGCAAAACTACTCTAATAGAGTCAACAAAAGAAAATATGGAGCTGGAAACAATCGTAGTAGGTCCACTTTAGACCTGAATTTAAAACAGATTGTCAGGAATTGTTGTTGTACATGAAATATGGAATTGTAATCGAAAATTTCTGACATCAACTAATCATTTGACAATAAGATGTTTTTCATTTGCTGAAAATTCAATTTATTGGTAACAAATAAATATAGAAATAAATAAAGAAATAGGCTTGCGCTGACGTTTCTCTCTCATATTTTCCCACTTAGGACAAAGTTGACAGCATCCAATTTTCACACTGCAGTGACAGGTGAGTTAACACAGATTGTTTTTGTGTATACAATGTATATGTGTGTCTGAGATGTACATAGTTAATGTGCGCGGGAACCTCGGGTGCTGTGATGTGACTTGATGATGTCAGCAGAAGCACCAGCTTTACTTAATGTCTAGAACACATTTTCTCTCACACAAACACACATTCAGGCACACTCTTATGCTTGCGCATGGCATATTAAACTGTGTGCGCGTAGATGGGGTGTGTGCAGAAAAACAAGCTCAGCTGTAATTCCCCTGAGTTGCTGTAATCTAAGCAAAGAGGAAGGTAGACAGTGTATGCAAAGAGTCAGGGTGGTAGAGGTAAGGTGGGGATGCAGGGGTACATGTAATTACTGTTGATGTGTGGAGATGGAGGGAACCATTTTACTGCAGGAAGCTGATCTTGAAGTAAGTGTTATATTTTCAGTCACATAAGTGTGTGTGTGTGTGTTGTAGGTTTGTGAGCGGCAGCAGGGATGGTACAGCTCGAATCTGGCAGCTTCACCCTCAGGGCTGGAAGAGCATTCTGCTGGACATGCAGACCAAATTACCCGGGTATGTGTCTCTGCACTGTTGTCAAAGCCTGGCCTTCCCATTAGCGCTTTTGTGCTTAGAATGAAGACCCTGCAAGCTGTGATCATCCTGGAGGTGATGATGTCAGTTTAAATTTTAAAATAGTCAATCATCTGTACTGAACTCTTAGAGCTGTAGTATGCGACAAATCCTTCTTGCCAACAGTGCAGGTTTTTAAAGTGAAAACACAGATTTAGGGATGCTTAATTAGTTTGTGCCAGCAGCAATTTAAAAAAAAAATATTTACACGTGCTTTTTTTAAAAGTACAATGATCTACTGCGTAATATAGAGCAGGTACATAGTTAAGTTAAAGAAAAAACACTTTCTCACCTGTGGGATAAAGTGGGGCTTGGTGTTTGATTACCTGACTGTTATGTCTTTGTTGCCTGAATAAACACAACAAACCTAACGCAGCAGTGAGATCAACTAAAATACCTTCAGCTCACATATAGAAGTTATTAGAATGTATTTAATGGACTTAAATGTACACTGCTCAAAAAAATAAAGGGAACACTTAAACAACACAATATAACTCCAAGTAAATCAAACTTCTGTGAAATCAAACTGTCCACTTAGGAAGCAACACTGATTGACAATCAATTTCACATGCTGTTGTGCAAATGGAATAGACAACAGGTGGAAATTATTGGCAATTAGCAAGAAACACTCAATAAAGGAGTGGTTCTGCAGGTGGGGACCACAGACCCACTTCTCAGTACCTATGCTTTCTGGCTGATGTTGTGGTCACTTTTGAATGTTGGTGGTGCTTTCACACTCGTGGTAGCATGAGACGGACTCTACAACCCACACAAGTGGCTCAGGTAGTGCAGCTCATCCAGGATGGCACATCAATGCGAGCTGTGGCAAGAAGGTTTGCTGTGTCTGTCAGCGTAGGGTCCAAAGGCTGGAGGTGCTACCAGGAGACAGGCCAGTACACCAGGAGACGTGGAGGAGGACGTAGGAGGGCAACAACCCAGCAGCAGGACCGCTACCTCCGCCTTTGTGCAAGGAGGAACAGGAGGAGCACTGCTAGAGCCCTGCAAAATGACCTCCAGCAGGCCACAAATGTGCATGTGTCTGCACAAACAGTTAGAAACCGACTCCATGAGGATGGTATGAGGGCCCGATGTCCACAGATGGGGGTTGTGCTCACAGCCCAACACCGTGAAGGATGCTTGGCATTTGCCAGAGAACACCAGGATTGGCAAATTTGCCACTGGCGCCCTGTGCTCTTCACAGATGAAAGCAGGTTCAAACTGAGCACATGTGACAGACGTGACAGAGTCTGGAGACGCCATGGAGAGCGATCTGCTGCCTGCAACATCCTTCAGCATGACCGGTTTGGCAGTGGGTCAGTACCGAGATGAGATCCTCAGACCCCTTGTGAGACCATATGATGGTGCGGTTGGCCCTGGGTTCCTCATGTGGCTGGAGTGTGTCAGCAGTTCCTGTAAGATGAAGTCATTGAAGCTATGGACTTGTCCGCCCGTTCCCCAGACCTGAATCCGATTGAGCACATCTGGGACATCATGTCTTGCTCCATCCACCAACGTCACGTTGCACCACAGACTGTCCAGGAGTTGGTGGATGCTTTAGTCCAGGTCTGGGAGGAGATCCCTCAGGAGACCATCCGCCACTTCATCAGGAGCATGTCCAGGCATTGTAGGGAGGTCATACAGGCACGTGGAGGCCACACACAATCCTGAGCCTCATTTTGACTTGTTTTAAGGACATTACATCAAAGTTGGATCAGCCTGTAGTGTCTTTTTCCACTTTAATTTTGGGTGTGACTCCAAATCCAGGCCTCCATTGGTTAATAAATTTGATTTCCATTAGATTTTTGTGTGATTTTTGTTGTCAGCACATTCAACTTTGTACAGAACAAAGTATTCAATGAGAATATTTCATTCATTCAGATGTAGGATGTGTTATTTGAGTGTTCCCTTTATTTTTATTGAGCAGTGTATTTTTAAGGCTTCTACCTTAACATTGTTCCTACAGTCGGTCTGGAAAATAAAGAAAGTCTGGGTCAGGGATGTGCAGCAAAAATTGAACGTGTTGATTTTCACATTTTTCTTATGTAAACAGGAACAGCTGGGGTTGTGAATAATTATCTCAAGCTGCAGAAAGATAAGGTCTAACTGTCAGATTGGTCTGACTTCTCATTAATGGTGCAAAAAGGGACTGAGGAAAATAGAATACATTCCTCAGTGTGAAAGGGCAGTCAATTTTGTTTTTCTCTTATAACTAATGTGGTTAGAAAGAAGATGTGTTTACTTTTTCATTGGATTAACTTTTCTTATAGTATGTTTATGTAGTCGTGGCCAAAATTTTGGTAGTGGCACAAAGTTTGTTTTTCATTTACTGTGCCACTTCAGTGTTTACTTTTTTTTTTTTTTTTTTTTTAACATGTTTCTGTGATACAGTGAAGAACAGTCCCAAAAATTTGATACATTTCAAGAACTTTTATTGGCAAATCAATAAAAACTGAGTTTTGGCGTGATGCCACTGCTAAAATTTTGGCTCTGACTGTATGTCTGATTTTTATGTGTAAACTACACTAGAAAGACCATAGTTCGGTTTAAATTTTAGTCCTAAAAATTGCGTCACTATTTTCCCCTCAGGAAATATAACCCTCCACCGCTGGAAGACAAGGTGACCAAGCTTAAGGTTACCATGGTGGCATGGGATCGCCACGACAGCACAGTGATAACGGCGGCCAACAATCTGACGTTGAAAGTGTGGAACTCCATCACCGGAAATCTGGTCCATGTCCTTATGGTATGTGGGGACGTGACACTCAAAAATACACATCATAATACCATAATACAGTGTTACGCGTTATCCTCTAACAGCTCAGATCACTGTTGACTGGACCAGAATGCACTGCCAATAAACTTTGTATGGACATTCGTGGCACTCAGAGGATAAACCCTGTTAGTCATAGTTATCCACAGACTGTGCTATGGCTTAAAAAAAAAAACCGCTGCAAACTTACAACCTTAGCTGTGTATATACAGGAGTAATATGGCTCATCAGTTGCAGCAGTTGCAGCGTGGGCTCTTTCCAGAATAAGCTGTCCATGTTGCGTTGTGCATTTTAGATTTGTTGTTTCCATTTAGTGTGAACTAATTGCCATGTTCAAGAAACCAGTTTGAGTATGGCCATAAGCAGGGCTCAAAGTGTGCTAGGAAAATTGTTACAAGGCAAGATGAATTGATGCGTTTATGTTGTTTATGCCAATCTTCTATTGTCCAATTTTGGTGAGCTGGTGAAAACTGTTTGGAGTGGCACTCAGACCCTGTTTACACGAGAACATTTTCAGTGGAAACGTTTCAGAAACAATCTCCATTTACACGGAAACGCAAGACGTTGAATACGCTGCAGTTCCCGTTGCCAGGCCACAAGTAGGCGGTGTGGATATAGGAGCTGCAACCATAGTATAGTATATAGTATATTTCATGTGCCAGTGCCCCCGTTTTCAAGAAGTAGCGTTTTTCTCCCGTTTACATTGAAAAGGAGACCGGAGCATTTCGTAAACGCTCCACTCTGGAGCCCGATTTTCAAAATCGTTTACCGTTTTCATCTGAAAACATTTTTGTGTAAATGGGGCCTCAGTGTGGACTTCTGCTGCTAGAGCCCATCTGTTTCAAGGTTCAGTGTGTTGTGCGTTCACAGATGCTCTTCTGCATACCTTGGTTGTAACGAGTGGTGATTTGAGCCTTCCTATCAGCTTGAAGCAGTCTGGTCGTTCTCCTCTCACCTCTGGCATCAACAGCATGTTTTCACCCAGAGAACTGCTGCTCACTGGATATTTTCATCTTTTCTGACCATTTTCTGTAAATCCTAGATATGGTTGTGCGGGAAAATCCCAGTAGATCAGCAGTGTCTGAAGTATCCTGGCACCAACAACCATGCCACATTCAAAGTCACTTAAATCGCCTTTCCTTCCTCATTCTGATGCTCAGTTTTGAACTTCAGCAGGTCTTCTTGACCATGTACGCAAGCCTAAATGCGTTGAGCTACTGCCATGTGAATCGTAAGATGTTCAAGTAGTTGAACAGATATTCCTAATGAAGTGGCAGATAAGTGCTTGTATAGAAGTGACTGTCTAGCTCATGCGCAGTCTGATTTTTCTGTTAATTAATTTTCAATTTTTCAAGATGTTTGCAAAAGCATGCAACACACAAGTAGTGCACAAATAATGGGAAACATTCTACTCGATTAACTCGTCTGTGTTACCGTTGTTGAGGGGCATCTTAGTTCTTGGTGTTGTTTCACTGCTTAGCCTCATATTGCTTTTAGCCTTGTTTTCATCATTTATTTATCTTTGTATTAGAAATCTAGCTGCTAGCACACTGTCAGAGTCTCATTGATGTTGCATTGACAAATCTGGGCCATTTGATAGCTGTCTGGAAAACAGTGTATATAAAACCATACAAAAAAGAACATCTAAACATATAAACAGATGCATATTTGTTACTACTTCAGTTAAAAAACGTGGGTTTGTGTACTTGTGAGTAATGCAGGTAAAAAGTCAGGTTTGGTTGTTGTTGGTTCTGTTTTCTTATTTCTTAATCTAAACCTAGATGTTCATGCTGTTTGTCGACAGGGTCACGAAGATGAAGTGTTTGTTCTGGAGCCACATCCCTTTGATCCAAGAATACTTTTCTCAGCGGGGCATGATGGGAACTGTATTGTGTGGGATCTGGCCAGAGGAGTCAAGATCCGCTCCTATTTCAACATGGTGAGACTCCCGTCCGTCGAACTGTCTCCTTGTATCCGTGCATCATTGCCTTTCACTCACTTCTATTACATTCACAAGGAAGCACAAAGTGTCCAGATCCAGACACCCCCCCCCGACTATGTGGTTTTCATTAGAAATGTCTCTGCTTCCCTAACACACATTCCTTTCCCTAGTATCACCCTTTATCTCATGTTCTTTACCTTTCACCCACTGTTGACTTTCTCCTGCCTCTGTGCTTTCACTTTCTCTCTCTGCTTTCTTACTGTTCTCATCTCTCTTTGTGTATTCTCTCTCATCAAAGTGAATTGCATACACCACTCCACAAATTCATCTAGTGTCTTAATTATTGTAGTATTTCCTGCTTCTATGGTAACCGTTAATCACATTCCCAGAACACGTGAGTCACTTAGTGAGCTGGTCATTTGGCCAAATCTTGGTGTTGGTTATAGTCATGAATGGTGTTGTTTAACAACACAAAGTGTGTGTGCGTGTGAAAAAGCCCAAGTTTCAGGCTGAAACTTACTGTGAGACTTTTCTTCAATAGCGTCCCCCTGTTGGGGGTTTTTCCTAGTTCTGAATGGGCCTTTTGGGTGGAGGGATGAATATGCACAATAATAGGGATGACAGATCCACAGCCAAACGGACTCCAAAAGTAATTTTACTACAACACTGTAAGGAGGGAGCAGATTTTTCTTTGGGTCTGACCAAACCATGAAAAACCCTCCCAGTGGATAGAAAAAAACACAGATGACAATTGCAAAGTAAAGGTGAATGTAGAGTAAGATTAGCACGAGTAGAAAGGACATACAGGAAAGGAACTGCATAATCCTTAATTATCTTACACTGGGCCTTAGTGCACCCCCTCACTTTATCCTCTGCCTGAAACAAGGCTTTTTAACTCCCGCCTCCCTCTCCTTCTGCGGCATCTTGCTATTGATTGGCTGCCCCTCTTAAGCACAAAGTTTGAACAGCAGGTGGGTGGGGCTTATCGGCTCACTGCCAGAGCTGAGTGTCTGAGATGAGCTTATTAGAAAGATCAGCTCTAATTGACATCATACAGAACCATGGACAGGAAAAACAGCTTTTAGAGCAGCCTGAAGAAAGGCCCAACCTCTGGAAAGTATGTTCATTTATGAACTCACTACTTGGTTGGGGCTCCTTTTACCACAAATTACTACATCAGTGCCTCGTGACATGGAGGCGATCAGCTTATGGAAATGCTGAGGTGTTGAAGCCCAGCTTGCTTTTGAGAGGGGGTGTTTTTTTTGGGTCAGTTGTTTCTATTTTCTTGATAATACCACATAGGGTTCAGATCAGGCATGTTGGCTGGCACAGTAATAACATTGTAATAAAATGGTCAGCAACTCAGTCCTGCTGGAAAAGGAACTCTGCATCTTCATAAAGGATTCAGCGCATCTCTACTCTTCCTCCAGACTCTAGGACCTTGATTTTAAAATGAAATGCACACTGTACTTGCATCTCAAAAGAGGACTTTGGACCACTGAGCAATAGCCCAGTTCTTCTTCACTTTTGACATTATCTCTGGTTCAGGAGTGGTTTGACATCATGAATGTTACAGTTATCTCTTTTCTTGAAGATGCTGTTTCTCGACATTCCTCTCAAGGCTGCGATCATCCCTGTTGCTTGTATACCTTTTGAAATAGTTCACTTGTGTGTAAATGAATATAGAATATAAAGGTTTACCTTTTTGATCCATTCAAAGGTTGCTCATTCTATTGAGGTCCATCCCCTTCTGCACAGACTCTGTGACTTATGTCACTAGTGCCGGGTGGCAGACCCTATTTACAGGATGCCTTGGTTTGAATCAGTATTACTACTGTAGCAACATTATGATGCTAACTTTGAACAACTCTGCCATCCAGTTGGGCAAAAACACATGCAAGATGAATAAAACTGAGCTTCAGGTTCCCTGGGGTAGTCTATGTGCTGCGTTTAGCGCTTTTGCATGAATAAGAGGCAAAGTGTGAAGCTATAAAGGCATTTTTCCATCTTGTGGTTGAATGAAGTCTTTGTGAGTATTAAGAAAACTCCTCAGATCAAACCAAAAGCAACAGCTGGCTGACGGTCACAGCAGTCAGGGGTTTTTCTCTGATTTCCTGTTGAAGAAGTTTTGCTTTCTGCAGGTGGCCTCCTGTTGGGCAATAGTTGATGTCATTTTGCATAAATAGGCTACTGTTGTGCTGTAAGCTTTTTGATGTTTGTGCTTTGTGAGATCCTTGTAGGTTATTTCTTCTATGTGCCATTCTACTGGCATATTGAGAAGACATTTAGAGTAGATTGTGTCCATGCAATGCAACTGCCATAGTGTAATATTAATATTTATTTCCCTATCTCTCTTTGTATCACTCTGAATAGATTGAGGGCCAAGGGCACGGAGCACTATTTGACTGCAAATGTAGCCCAGATGGGCAGCACTTCTCAGCCACTGATTCCCATGGTCACCTGCTCATCTTTGGCTTTGGCTCCAGCAGCAAGTATGACAAGGTAAACCAAGTTGGCATATTTATGCATATAAACAGCAGCTCATCAGATGTTATTAGTAATAACAGATACCCTGCACCCTTGCATCCTTAAACCTGTTTCAGATAGCAGATCAGATGTTTTTCCATACGGACTACCGGCCACTGATCCGGGATGCCAATAACTACGTGCTGGATGAGCAAACTCAGCAGGCGCCACACCTAATGCCCCCTCCCTTCCTGGTGGATGTGGATGGGAATCCACATCCCCCAAGATACCAGCGGCTGGTGCCTGGCAGGGAGGGCTGTAGGGATGAGCAGCTGATTCCTCAGATGGGGGTCACTTCATCAGGTACACATGCTGAAATCAGACCTTTAAAAGAGTTTGTCTTCTTCACGACCAGAGGTGCAAACTCATTTGAAGTTCTGCCTGTGCTCTTCAGCTATTTGCCTGGAGTTGATGCTGTCTTCTGTCTTATCAGAGCCCATCTGCCAGTTAATCAAAGACATTTTTGTCAGGCTTAACACGCGGCTCTCATAGCCTGACAATAATCTTATCTGTCTTTAAATGAGCTCAATGTGAGGCTTTTATTGAAACTACAGTAGCATCGGCAATTAAGATTAGAGATCATAAGGCTGTTGGCCGGGATATAAACAGAAGCAATCAGTAGTTAATGAAATGTGTTAGTAAGGCACAGTGGAGATAGTTAAGATATGAGGCATTAGTTATATTCTTCACGACCGGTTTGATTTAAGCTTATTTCTTTCAGTCTCGCTTTCATTTTTTTGAGTCTCTGTCTCACCTTTGCTCTATTCCTGTCAGGCCTGAACCAAGTGGTGAGTGAACAGGCGGTGGATGGTCTCAGTCCTCTTGATACCATGATTCAGAGGCTGCAGCAGGAACAGGACCAAAGACTGGGAGCCAATGATGTCTCTGCTGCTGCAGCAAACACTAGGGCCAGCAGAGGTAGGAGCAAACATGATCCTTGCTGTTCATTGCGGTTCATCCGCCATGCACATTTATTTTCATCTTCCTGGGGTTAAGTCATTATTCACAGCAATCCAGAGTAAATACTTCCATCTAGCTTTAGTGGCACTAATATGTTGCAGCAACCACTTAAATTTAAAACACAAGTGTTTGATTAATTCATAGAATTAACAGTGTATGTGTTATAGCCACTATTTTTTTCCCCTCAAACCTTTAGGTTGACAACATGTTTTGCAGATTGTGAAAAGAAGACTTTTCATTCAATGAAGTCTGCAACATGCGTAATTTGCAACAATGGCAATTATGCAAATAAGCATCTCTCAGTGGGGCTTAAACAGGAAATGTAATAAACCTCTTCTGACTAAAAGAGTTCGTGAATACGGGGAACCTATTTTCACAGAACACACTGGGAGTAGGTAATATGTGTTTGTGGGATATGATTTTTTTTTTTTGTCAATTAATTCACTAAGTGATGAGTACAGAAGATCAGAACTGTTTGTGTCCTCAGCTCTGGTGCTCCACATTAGCACATGAAAATAGTGTGCGAGCAGCAAGTTTAGTTTAAAAGAAAGCACAAATAAAGTGTGTGTGTTTTTTTTTTTATACGTTACCAATTCCATTAGTTGCTTACTTGATCACTGATCTCTAAACAAATATCTGCATATGAAAATGAATAAGATTTTTTGTTTTTTGTACTGGAAGTGTTCTGGTGTCCATTTGTGGTGTAAGTTTTATTGAGCAATGACATCAGGCTTTGGGTGCATGCTGGTAAACAGTCCATGTGGAGAGGGGGGATATTTGCCAAACTCCAATCTCCAAACCATCAGCTGAAGACAATTAAGCTTTTTACTGGCTTTATTAAATTTATTTGCATTCTTAACCAATGACTGGTTGATGGAACAGGAAGCCTGGATATCCACTGGGTACACCTGAGCCCATAAATATTGCCCCCAGAGTCAGCAGATTAGAAGATGGGTTCCCAAAATACTTTATAATTGATGCTTTAATATTTCAAATTACGTTTTTTTTTCTCTAGTCTTTTTTTTTTTATGTCTCTTACCTATGAAAACTGATTGTTTTGAATCCTCGTTGATTAATTGATTAATCACTGGACATAAAATAATCACTGGACATTTTTAATTAATAAAAAAATAACTATAAATCCGGATCACAACTATTGATTGCACAAGCAAACTGGAGATAAAACTTTTTAATCACTGTGATTTTAATGTAAAATAATCTCCACATTATTGATAATTCAAATCATTTCTAGTTCCAGTTTTCTTCCAATACATTTTTCATCACATTTTTCTACTATGGCACACTGAAGTGTTAGCATATGTCTCATCTTTTTTTGTTTTTTTTTTGTACCCCTCAGGATCGGTGGGTTCCCCCACGGAGGTGCAATCCCCGCCCAACGTGGGTCTTCGACGCAGTGGGCAAATTGAGGGAGTCCGTCAGATGCACAGCAATGCCCCTCGCAGCCAAATGGCCACAGAGGGAGATCTGGTGGCCTGGAGCCGCAGGGTTCTTGTCCCTGAGCTTGAAGAAGCCTCCGTCAGGTAACTCCTGAACACATACGTACACGAACACATTCTCACATACTCTGGGGCGCACAGTCTTATATATCTGAGCTTTATGATCTGTGTGTTTGCTGTGTAGGAAACAAGTGAACTGGCGTGAAGCTAAAGGAGAGGAAGAGATCAATATTTATCAATCAGAGAGGAGAAGACGTACTCTCCACTCTCTCCCCAAGGAGAGCAGGGTGAGTTCATTAGCATGGCTATTCATTAGGAATATTATATTTTAATTTTAAAATTTTGATTTTTTTTTTTTTTTACTCAGAAATGTGCATGTCTTAAACACAGGAGTTTGGTTACACTCACGTGCCCCGTTCTTTGCTTTTCCAGGTTCATCCGACATCAGAGTGCGTGGTAGACGAAGGGAGGAGGAGTCAGGGTAACCATGGCTATCACACCCGCGCTGCCATGGAGGAGACAAGCCGGCAGAGTGCTGAGGCTGCTGATGAGGATGATAGCACCTCAGAGGTACTCACTCATACTGTGTTGTTTTGAATTTAATTTGATTCTTTATGGGTGAGCTGCGAATAATTTTAAACGTTGATGTTTTGAGGCTTTGACGTTTTATATTAATGATTTTTGTTGTCTTTTTCTGTCCATTTTTTTATGGCCTAAGATAAATTTTTATGTGTTTTCAGGGAGAGGCGGAGGTACGGCAAATCAACGGGCACTCCTCAGAGGAGGAGAAGGATGAAGAAGAAAAGGAGCCCTGGCCAGATGACCACAGTAGTTCAAGGTGAGATGCATACAGCATATCTCCAATTTATCATGTCACTTATCTCCTGAAGATGCGTTCACATACTAAATGCAAATCAAAACGTAACACGAGCAGATACTGCACATCTGCGTGTTTAATCTGGGTCCTGTGACGTATTTGTAGTGATTACTCTAGCGATTATTCGGACTGGACAGCAGACGCCGGTATCAACCTTGAGCCGCCCAAAAAGAGCGTTAAAGTGAAAAAGAAAAGCAGCGGCTCAGAGGAGGACGGGGAGAAGAAGAGGGAGGGGAAGAAAGAAAGGAAGAAAGACAAACCAGACAAAGATGGTGCATTACCAAAGAAGAAGAAGCCAAAGGAGAAGAGGAAGGTTTGTCATCAGTAATGAGTTATATTTTCCTTCCTGAAGTTATGTGAAGCTGACGAGTGAACTAACTAATTCAGTCAAGTCTTGCTTTAATATGTGTTTAAACTTGCAATTACTTAAACTAGGTTTAATGTGAGAAAATATAAATACTGTATGTGTAATAATTATTCTGCTGTGTGTCTTTCAGAGGACCCAGTTTCAGGAGCAAGGGCTAACTCTGGAGGAATGGCTTCCCTCTGCCTGGATCACGGACACGGTCCCCCGGAGGTGTCCTTACATACCCCAGATGGGAGATGAGGTACACACCCACCGCCTGTTTCTGTTACAGCATCTTCACCACATGTGCACCACATGTCTACTTATACCAAAACACAGGGTCATGTTTTACATAGCAACAAGGAGTAAAATCGACATCACAAGTCGGCGACCTCAAGAGGCACTAATGGTCATTACACCCATGAAAACAAAGGGCACATCTCGAGCAGTTACACTATACTGCCAAAAGTATTCCCTCGTTTCCCTTCACACACATGTGAACTTGAGTGAGATCTCATTCTTAATCCATAGGGTTTAATATGCTGTCGGCCCACCCTTTGCAGCTATAGCAGCTTCAACTCTTCTTTCCACAAGGTTTAGGAGTGTTTATGGGAATTTTTGACCATTCTTCCTGAAGCACATTTGTGAGGTCAGACACTGATGTTGGATGAGAAAGCCTGGCTCACAGTCTTTGTTCTAATTCATCCCAAAGGTGTTCTGTTGGGTTGAGGACAGGACTCTGTGCAGGCCAGTCAAGTTCTTCCACACCATCCATGTCTTTATGGACCTGCTTTGTGCACTGGTGTGCAGTCATGTTGGATCAGGAAGGAGCCATCCCCAAACTGTTCCCACAAATGTCTTGGTATGCTGAAGCATTAAGAGTTCCTGTCACTGGAACTAAGGGGCTGAGCCCAACACCTGAAGAATAGCCCCACACCATAACACCCCCCATTGTGCTTGGTGACATAAGCTTGGATGCAGTTGCTCAGTCATGGAAACCCATTCCATGAAGCTCTCCGTGCACTTTTCTTGAGCTAATCTGAAGGCCACATGAAGTCTGGAGGTCTGTAGCAATTGACTCTGCAGAAAGTTGGTGACCTCTGTGCACTATGCACCTCAGCATCCTCTGACCCCACTCTGTTATTTTACATGGCCTACCACTTCGTGGCTGAGTTGCTGTTGTTCCGAATCACTTCCACTTTGTTATAATATCACTAACAGTTGACTGTGGAATATTTAGTAGTGAGGAAATTTTACAATTGCACTTGTTGCACACGCTGGAGTTCACTGAGCTCCTGAGAGTGACACATTCTTTCGCAAATGTTTGTAGAAGCAGTCTGCATGCCTAGGTGCTTGGTTTATACACCTCTTGCGGTGGAAGTGACTTGAACACCTGAATTCAATGATTTGGATGGCTGAGTGAATACTTTTGGCATTATAGTGTATGTCATGTCGTATAAGTATGTGGCAAAAACGTACTAAAAGTATTCATAAGTGCAGTTAAAGCCATAATTGTTTTGCATATTTGTGTGTGTGGGCATGCAGGTGTACTACTTCAGACAGGGCCACGAAGCTTACGTGGAGATGGCCAAACAGAAAAAAATTTACAGCATCAATCCTAAGAAGCAGCCCTGGCACAAGATGGAGCTCCGGGTAAGGAACATTTTGACAAGGATGAATTTTAAAACTCATTCTTTAGTGTGTGTCTGGAGTTTTATTTTGCCTCTCGTGTGCACGGAGCTACTGAGGAGAAGTCTCTACAAAGAAATAAATCGATTTTGGAAAACATTTTGGAGAGTTATTTATTAAGCATGTTAAAAAAAAATCACAGTGAAGAAAGAAAAGAGAAAAAAAAAAGCTTAGACTTTAAAGCAATTTCTCTGAAAAACTCTCCCTCTCTGTTAAATATGCAGCAAGCATCAGCTATAACTCATATTCTGTCTTCACTGGCATTTTGAAGGTGTCAAATTTTCAGTGACATTTCTCTTTTAAGAATGCAGATTTTCAAAGATAAAAAGGTGAGACCAGCAGGAATGGAAAAAAAAAAGACACAATCCTCCTTGGAATACATAGCAATTCTAGGGATCCCCGCACAGCTACAGGGAACGTTAGTGTAGTCATTCAGTGTTGTTTTGTTGTGATCAACAATTCGACAGCATTTTTCCTGCAAACTGTTCACCGGTGTGTCTCCATTATCACCGTCACTTGTCTGGTTTCACTCTCCTAGTTAATTTTTTTTTTCTTATGAAACTCTCTGTGGAAGAATGAAAAGAAAGCCACCACTGTCAGGCACTTTAGCACATGAAAGCAACAGTGTAGAGGATTACATTTTATATTTGGTATACATTTCATTTTTTCCTTCCGTGTGAGGAAGCTGAAATAGCAATTTCTGTGCAGACAGCAGAACATAATGCATTGCAGGAACAGTGTGCTTCCTTGTGAATGTGCTGCTTATAGTGTATGAAATGCAGCATTTTCTTCTACCGCAGCTTTTTTTTTCTCTTGGTATTTTGAACAGCCATATTACTATGTTATGTTTCACTTTTTCTCAGCTGGAAAAACCTACTAGAGCTTTCTCATCCTACACACACACACACACACAAAACCACTTGACTCGGGGCTTCCCTTTAGGACAGAAGAAAAGAAAAAATAATTATGAGAGAAGGAAAATATAATAGAAAGCAAAGCACTGAACTGTGTTTAAAATATTAGGCATCCTGGTGTTCTGATGATTTCTGTTTTCCTGAGGAGAATTCAAAAGTGCTCATTATGTCTTATTTGTGGCATTTAGGAGCAGGAGTTGATGAAGATAGTTGGCATCAAGTATGAGGTGGGTTTGCCCACACTGTGCTGCCTGAAGTTGGCGTTTTTGGACCCCGACACTGGAAAATTAACCGGGGGATCCTTTTCTATGAAGTAAGTGTCTTTCTCTGACTCTGTATAAGAATACAGAGTTTTTCCTGACTCAGAACTGGCCTTTGAGGGATGACTGCAAGTCAGAATGCAAGTCTCTTACCTTATTTAACATATCTAAACAGTAGGGTTGCGTACCATTCATGTTTAAATCAATACTGGTACCACCACTGCTACCTGGAATCCGGTACTGGTACCCAACGATACTTTTTTACATACTGGGCTTTCGGACACGCTAACTCACGTTTTTGTTTAGTGTAAATGGAAGCCAGTGTAAAAATGCTAAGTTAAAATCTCAGCCAACACGGGGGGGGGGGGTCAACAGCTTATCCAACTACCTAATTAATTACCTGAAGAAGAAGAAGGTGAAGCTGTCAACGTCACTAAAAGTTTCGTCGTTGTCATTCAGGGGTTCGGCTTCTTATGTGTTAACCACATCACTGGTCCCCCTTATGTGTTAGTGACACACCAGCAGGTCCTTTGGTGAATTTGGCTTTCAGGATGTCAAATGCTTTTCAGCTTGTAGATGTATTCTTGAGTTTGACACGGTGTTTCCTCAGATTAGAGCCAGCTTTGTTTTGCATGCTTTGAGTTTTGAAAAGTGGAGCCACACCCAAGACTGCTTTTGGCACGCCACTGCCGCCGTTACCCTGTGTGTTTGGTGCTCTTCAGCACGTCACAGGAGTGACATAACATGTTCTTGCTCTCTCTGTTTGTCCTCCTCTCATCCAGATGTGTTCTGGTCTCTCAATTTGGCACCAGTTGATTTAATGTAAATAAATACTCAGTAGTACCAATTTGGTCAGTACCTTAAAAGTACAAAGTTCAGTACTTAACCCCACTGAGAAGTTTATTTCTGAGTTAATAAACAAAAACAGTCTGTAAATGAAACCCTGACTTTTTTTTCCCGTTGCAGTGCTGGTAGATTTTCTTTGGCCCCAGCTAAAACCACATCATCTATGGAGGAAAAACCCTGGAATAACTGCTGTAAAAAGACTGCAATATATATAACAAACATATCTCAACTTTTAAGATAAGGCGATGTCACGAGTATTTCTAAAACTCTACACCATGGGACTCTTGTCTTTTATTGTCCCTATTCGACTTTCCAGTGTGACAACTGAATTTTTCTTTGAAGTAATCTATAAAACTCACACTTCAGCGAGGTTTACAGGTAAATTGATGTCTTTACACAAGACTGGAGGTTATTCATAAAACACTGAGACCGGTAATATTTTTTTGACAGCAAAAAGCACATAATTAATGCATAAAGAAGTAAACTGCTTCTACAAATTTCTTTTGACTACTTGCAGATACCACGACATGCCTGATGTAATCGACTTCCTGGTGTTGCGGCAGCAGTTTGACAATGCCAGAAAAAGGCAGTGGCGTATAGGTCAGTTTTGCTTTTGCAGTGCGACTTGACTCAAATATAAACTCTCTCATCTATGACCTACCTTTTTCTTCTTTGCAAAGTACTCAGGTGTTACGCGATGTCTCCATAGGTGACAGGTTTCGGTCAGTGATTGATGATGCCTGGTGGTTTGGGACAATTGAGAGCCAGGAGCCCTACCAGCCCCAGTATCCTGACAGCTTGTTCCAGTGCTACAATGTCTGGTATGACCGCAGTTTGAATTTACTCTATTCTCAGTAGGGTTTCAATTCTAATTGCATAATGGCAAATCTGTTGCATTTACATGAGGAAGAGCAGTGTCAGCTTCAAAGCACACACTACACTGTGTGTGTACACAGTCTGTATATAAGAAAAAAAAGAAAAGTGCACAGGTAGAAGGGGCAGAAATGCATACAGAAACAAAGAAATCAGATCAAAAGAATGACGCAAACAAGACCAAAATGAATCGCATTCAAAATAAGTTGCTGGTGATGGTGAGGAAAAGAAAGTAAAGAGGAGCAAAGTGTTATCAGATTCAAAGGTGATGATGACAGTCACTACATACTTGCAGTGTTCTGTCGCTGAATGTCAGAAATATATTTAAGACTCTGAAACAACACGTTAGAAAGCAACGTGATCAAAGTATAGATAAAATACTCACCACTGGACAGTCCCTGTTACTCTACCTGACTGCATATGCTCCACATACAGTCATATACAACAATGTACCTGTATATGAGGCATACCTGATAGCAACAGCATCACCTCTTCTGTGGCCACTAGTACCTACTTGGCTTGACTCGACTTGGTTTTTAGGGTTTTTCCATTACGTGGTAGTACCTGGTACCGGGTACTTTTTTTACTACCTACTCAGCTTATGTTTCAAGCCAGCTGAGTCGAGCTGAAAGTGTGACCTCAGCAGACTGCGTGCCACCAACTGGCCCGGGAGTGACGTCACTATGAGATGAGTCATAAGCACAACTCCTTCACAAGAATCAAACCCGCCGTTTTTGAAACCTGGCATCGAGGGAAATGGCTACACAATAACCAACACAGAGGTTTTTGTGCTCGGCTAACGTCAGAGTCCAGAGGGAGCTAGACAGAGCGACTGTTTGTGTTTGTGTCGCATACAAATGATGTCAAGGGACTTTCAGGCCGCCTTGCTATAACAGCCCCACCCACAGCTCAGTAGGTGCTAGCGGAAAAGAGGCTTTAGTGACACTATGAACACCCCCCCCCCAAATTTGCATCTTGAGTCAAAGGAATTTTGGATTTGATTTTTTTTTTTTGGTCTTTTTTGTTTGCTCTGATGTTGGCTGTTGCAAAAATGTGAAACCCTTGAATCAGTACTGTACAGTTGGTCTCCCGGTACAAAGGCTAATAGTGAATACTGTTATTTAATGATTTTTGAGTTCTTACATCCTGAAACAAAACACCAACAGAATGAAAGATCAGTTTTATTAAAATGTTCTCATTAATATGTAACAGGAATTTATTTGCTTGGACAAATTCAGACAAATAGCTTCTTGTGATTATGCTGCTGGTATCTCACGGACCCTCATTAATTATATAAAACACCTCGTGGCTTGAAAAGAATACCTTTGCTGGCTAATAATGCTACCAGTTGTTATATATTTCTGCGACTCTGCAGTTTGAAGGATTGATAAATATATGGTCTGTTTACTGAGTGCTTCATGGTCACACATTATTTTAAACCTTGTTAGAGAATGACACGCACTTTAGTCTGTACTTGCAATACTGCAGGTCACCTTTGTAAAACACAAAAGAACTAACAAGTACATAGTCTACAGTGTGATGGTGATGATGTTAATAATTCAACCCTGTTTCCCATCCAGCTGGGATAATGGAGACACAGAGAAGATGAGTCCTTGGGATATGGAACCCATCCCCGATGATGGTAGGAATCTGAAACACTGTGCTCAAAAAAAACAATCAAGCATAACAGCTTTTAACAGCTTACAGTTGTGACAGATTTGTCCTTCTGTCTCTGCTCCTTGTGTTGCTGCAGCCACGTTCCCGGATGAGCTGGGCCAGAGTGTTCCGTTGATTGAAGAGGAGCATAAGGAGCTGCTGTATGTCCCTCTGGACGGAGAATGGGGGTGTCGCACACGCGCCGAGGAGTGCGAACGTATCATCAAAGCCATCGACCAGCTCTGCACACTCGGTATGATGCCATGTATGAACCTAAGCCATGAGGGCATATTTCTTGTAAGGTAGAAGCAGCATGACTCTTTCCAGTGTGAGTCAGTGCTCCGAGCCCATGAGTCAGATGAGCCAGCCAGGGGCAAGGATCATTAGCTCAAAGGAATAAGCTGCTAACACAGTGAACTAAATGTTAAGGTGCTTACTTGAATTCCTGTTAAGTGATGTAATGACACATTAGGAACAGACTGCAATCCTGCAAGTGGAATAAATCTGGTCTGATGGCTCCCTCTAGTGACAGTTTGGAGACTAGACACACACACACACAAGCTTCCACTGCCCAACACACTTTTTCTCAGATTTACTAAGCATGGCTAATTGGTGTGATGCTGCAGTTGCAAATAGTGGCTAGTTAGGTGGCTGATCTGCTAACAGTGTTCTAATTCATGAACACAGTCAGCCAGCTCATTTCAGTAATGACCAATGCGATCTACCAAGAGCAGCGTAAGTTAGCATTTTAAAAATAATTGAGATGGTTTTGATATGAGGGGAAAGTATTCTGTTAGAAATGACTGGAGATTGTGGGGTCTTGGAAGTTTGAGGCAGCCATTCTCTGAATAAAGCAGAGAGCTTGGGTTGAGTGCAGGATTCATCCAGAGGAGGACTGCATTATGAAAAATTATTCCACCATATAAACAGAAATCTGTGCGTAACAGCTGACCTGTATAATGTGTAGTAAAATACACACAAAAAACTGATCCCTGTGTTAATGACATTACTGTGGCTGTGCCACATGGATAAATGGTCACATCAGTGTTTTGTTTTTGTTTTGTTTGTTTTGTTTGCAAAAATGTGCTAACACACACAGATCTGAGTTACGTTGCCATATTTTTATAGACATTTCAAAATGCTATCTATTAGATCCTGCTGTGGAAACCTAATAGCTGCAAAAAGCAAAAGTGATAAAGGTGTGTTTGTATTGCTATTGCAGTGCTTCTTCTATTGGAAAGGAGACCAAATCCTTTGCTAAATATCCTCACCTCCCTTAAGTAACCTGCAGCTAAGTAAATGGATTCAACAGACACTCAGACCATTCTGCCACAAATAAAAATGAAAAAGATGAGCCAATGTTTTTCCTGTTTATCCTTAAACTGGTTTAATTCCTCATAGTACCAAATGTGGTTCCTTTAGGCTGATGTGCACCATTAATAACCGTTCTTGTGAATTTCTCTTATCATTTCTCTCTTTCAACAAACTCAGATGTGGCAGCACCGTTTGCCTTTCCAGTGGACCTGCAAGCCTACCCCACATATTGCACAGTAGTGGCCTACGTCACTGACCTCAGCACTATACGCCAAAGGCTGGTGAACCGCTTCTACAGGTGCCTCCCCTCAGGTTATCAGATACAGCGCGTGTGTATGTGTGAGAAACAGATAGATTATAACAGCTGCATTTTCCTTTCAGACGGCTTTCCTCTTTGATGTGGGAGGTTCGCTACATAGAACACAACGCCCAGACGTTCAACGAGCCAGGGTCATTCATCGTCACCACCGCCAAGTTTGTCTCTGACCTCATGCTGCAGTTCATTAAGTGAGTATGTTTAATGTAGAGTGTTAATAAATCACAGTCTTGCATGTGATTTATTTTAAGGGGATATAATGTTAAAATAATCATCTGAAATGTACCATTACCACCTTCTTTTTTTTTCTCTTTTGAATGAAAGCATTCATTGATGGCTTACAGTAGCATTCTTAACAATTGCAACAGTGAATTTTTGGGATTTAACAATTTGATATGAACATTTTTTTTTAGATCACTGTCCCTGTCTCATAACATGAAGTAATTCCTGATTCCCCCTCATTTCTTCCACAGGGACCAAAGTCTGACAGACATCATGCCGCTCTATAAAACTATGAAGAAGGCAACCTTCTCTGACTCTGAAGATGAGGTGTGTTTGCTTGTCCGTATGCATGTTTGCACTGCAGTTATTCACACTTACATTACATTACGACATTAACAATATGAGGCATATCAGAAACAAATGTTGAACAAGATGTACTCTTAAATTCTTTATTAAGAGTAAATGAATGTTATGCATAAAGCTTTGAAAACACATTATTCTCTTTTTTTAAATCATTGTAAACAGTATTTACACAGTAAACCAAAAGTTGGTGGAGAAATATGTCATTATTTTTCCTTTTTCCTATGCAGGATGATGAGGAAGAGGATGAAGATACTAATACTCCTGGAACATCCACACGAAATCATAAGGTAACGTGTAACAGATTCACCTAAGTGGATACAAAGTAAAACTCTCCTGAGGTGTCTGTTTATGTTTTTTTGTTTTCATTTGTACAGGGCCGTCGACCCATGCAGCGTCAACTGCGAACTCGGCCTCATTCATATGACCCTCACGCATGGAAGGGACGCTGTAAAGGGCTGCTGGATCTCATCTTTCAGTGTGAAGACTCAGAGCCCTTCAGAGAACCCGTAGACCTACAAGAGTACCCGGTAACTATGCAACAAACCTTTCCCCTTTTTGTATTAGGTGTGGTGCATACCTGTGAGCTCAGACCCAACCTGAACTCGATGGAGTTGATCCGAGTTTAGCTTATTGTAGGTTTCCATTACAGTGACACTAATTTGCATTTACACGTACCCTATTTGGTCCTCGACTCGTTCTGTACAGTCAGTGTGGGGTGTAAGTGGTTACAATTCAGTTACAAAGAGTGCTGTGTGAGGCAAAAGCCTCAGCATTCGGGTTGTGAAGGAGACAGTGTGAACAGACTCACAGCTTCAGTGGCCTTGAGTTCTCTTCAAAAGAAGGAGGAGGGTGGAATTCTTTCACAGGAAAAACTTCAAACCTATTCTCTCTCTCTCTATTCTCTCTCTTTCTCTCTCTCTCTCTCTCTCTCTCTCTCTCTCTCTATTCTCTCTCTATTTTCTCTCTCTCTCTCTCTCTCTCTATTCTCTCTCTCTCTCTCTCTCTCTCTCTCTCTATCTCTCTCTCTCTCTCTCTCTATTCTCTCTCTCTCTCTCTATTCTCTCTCTCTCTCTCTATTCTCTCTCTCTCTCTTTCTCTCTCTCTCTCTCTATTCTCTCTCTCTCTCTATTCTCTCTCTCTCTCTATCTCTCTCTTCTCTCTCTCTCTCTCTTCTCTCTCTCTCTCTCTCTCTCTCTCTCTCTCTCTCTCTCTCTCTCTCTCTCTCCTTTACCATTGATTATGAGTTTGTCTTCTTTTGAAAAATCCCAACTTTCCCTCTGCTTCTTCAAGGACTACCTGCAAATAGTTGATTCACCAATGGACTTTGGCACTGTTCTCAACACGCTGACAGAAGGAAAGTACCAGACTCCCATTGAGCTCTGCAAGGATGTCAGGCTCATTTTTAGCAATTCCAAAGCTTACACGCCCAGTAAGAAGTCTCGGGTGAGGGTCACAAACACACATTTACAGAAGTCATATTGCCTATAATATAAATTTTATGGGTCCATAAAATGAAATCCTCAGATTAATAAGTTTTTTTTTTTGTAACTTCTTCAGATATATAGTATGAGCCTGAGGCTTTCTGCACTATTTGAGGAGCATATCAGTCCCATCCTGGCCGACTACAAAGCCATCCACGGCCTGACAGATAAACTGACCAGACAAAGCACCGACAGACAGACACGACACGTAATGAAGAGGAGGAGGAGGAGAAGCGACTCTCCCGCGAGCAGCACTGCATCCAGGTAGATGAAATTCCCCTCACTGGGAGTTACTTTCTCAGCAGCTTTAAACGTCATTTTTAGCCTGATGTAAATACTTCTGATTCTGTGTCTAGCCCCGAGAGGAAGAGACGCGTATCATCCAGAGTGAATGCGAAGAAGGAGCCATCGCCCGTCCCTTCACGGCCCGCCTCTCTGAGACAGAGCGCCCCTCTCAAACAGCCGCCTCAGCTGGTCAACGGCAAGGCAGAAACGCCAACTCCAGGGCGCACGCGCAGTGCTGCACGCAATTCTACACACTCACTACCCTCATCCTCCTCCTCGCATAACGTCATGAACAACACGCCGAGCACAACAGGTATCATTGTTAATATATTGAATAAATATTATAATACTCCAGTAAATCACTGCACCACAGCATGTTGTTATTACATTTGGGTTTTTGTGAGTTAGAGTCACTGTTAGTCACGTTTTGTTACTTTAGGACAGCGCTAGGCTAGCTACACTCTTTACCAGTTTTTTCAGCCTTTATGCTAATCTATGCTAACCAGATGCTTGCTTTTATTTAAGGTACAAATGGGAGAATGATGTTGATTTTCTTATCTAACCCTGGACAAGAAAGAAAGCTATATTTACTTGTCTGTTACCTAGCCTCATTGTAATGCTTTTTTCCCCTTTATCTATCTCTTTGTCATCATCAGAGTCGACTCGTTCGTTGCGGGCTCATAACTCTGTGCCAGCCTCATCATCACCAGCTCCTGAGAAGGTTACACCTTCCCAACCCACAGAGAGTAGCGGTGGAAGCACTCGACGGAAACTCAGGACACCTGTGCGACACCCACCCGGTAAGAGATAGTGTCACAAATAAATGACCATGTAAAGCTTAGATGAATGTTTACTTCCTAATCATAAACTTATCTATTCTTTTCCTTTTCCCTCTCAGGTTCACCTGTCAGCCCTTCATCTCATAGCACAGTCCACCTGAATGGCCACAGTAGTCATGTGACCCTGGGTGTGGGGAGAAGGGGGCGGAAATCCAGAATGGAACCACCGGTGAGTCCACCAGAAGTCTCAACCCCAGCTAGCCCTTCAAGACCGCGAGGTCGCCCACCTGGCAAGAAGAGAGGCAGGAAGAGCAAGCAGGAGCTGGAGGACATAAGACAGAGCGGCAACCGCAGGAGCTCCACCCCTGACGACGAGCTCGACCAGTCCACAGGTGACGAAGGTGGCGTGTCTTCTGCACAGGAAGTGTTGTCGGACTCTGGCTTGGCATCGATGCCTAGACGGCGCGGCCGGCCCCGAGCGGTAAGAACTGAGGAACCTGCTCCGCCTGCTGAGTCACCCGAGCCCTCGCCACTGAGGAGGAGCAGCAGGAGAGCCAATGAAGAGGGCACGCCGCCGCTCCAGACCCAACAATCCAGCCGAAAAGAATCTCCAAAGGAGGAGGAGTCAGGGGACGGGGCAGGAGGGTCCATGCGCACACGCAACCAAGGCCGAAGGTCAGCTTGGTATATGGAGGAGGACTCTGAGGAGGAGCAGAGGCAGCTGCTGTTTGAGGACTCATCAATAACCTTTGGCACCTCCTCGAAAGGGCGTGTCCGCAAACTGACAGAAAAAGCCAAAGCCAACCTGATAGGCTGGTAACAGAACAGACACACGGGCTGAGATATGTTCGCTTGCGTGCTGGAGGAACAGGGGGCGGAGTGGAGGACGCCACGCTTAGCGGTGTATGCATTTGTGTGTGCGTATGTGTGTGTACATCCATGGAGTCGCTGGTCCAGCTGCTGCTATTTGAAGCTGTGGAGAGCAAAGAGTTACCAGCCCCACTCCTCGTCGCTGACCCCACCTTTCTCTCTGCCCAGTAAGCACATCTGTACGACAACCGATGGCATGTACACGTGTTCCAGCTCCTCCCACATTATTGATCCATGTTGGATCCCGCAGGAGCGGAATCACAGAATCTGTATGTCAGCGGTGTTGTGACTCACTCCTCTCGTGAACCACTCTTGGTCTCCCTCTGACCTTAAACACGGTTTGGTGTCAGATTTGGACAAAATGGTAGTTGAAGAGACTTTTAGTACTTGAAAAAAAAAACAAACAAACACGAGGAGACCAGATGTATCTTATCTCACTCTTACTATTTTTGAGGACTTTTCAAGCATCTCCGCTGGGCAGATCGAAGCCCACGGAGCTGAAAGTGGTAATGGACGACAGGACCGCTGGCCTAACAACGTCCTTTGCCCTCCCCTCTTCCCTTCTTCATTGCTCCCAGTCTTTTTTTATACAACCTGCTCTCTGCTTTTTCTAAGATTTGTACGTGATCACTGCTCTCTGTTTTGGAAGTCTTACATGTTGGCTGACCTGTCTGTCTGCGCTAAAATACCAAATGGTGTACCTTTTTGGAGGTACTGTAGATCTGTAGGTTTTGTTTACTATTGATGTGCGTGGGTGATTTTCTTTTTCTTTTTGCATGTTATAGAGGAAGCAACTTTTCTTTTTTCCCTTCTGAAGCTGTTTTTACTGTGAGGTGAGGAGGATGCATGGGTGAAAGGGGTCATTTATGTCTCTATAGATCATGTTTCAAAGCGTCCTCAACATTAGCAATACCTTGTGCCTTTATGTCTTCGGTGTGGGTGTGTGCGTGCATGTAGGTGTACGCGTGCTTGGCTTCTGCCCTGCAAAGTACATGTGCCTGTTTGTGTATGAACTTACGTTGTGACTATGCGGGTATAATTGAAGGAATGTGTGTGTGTGTGTGTGTTTTTTTTTTTTTTTAATAATACAACTGAGCGTGTCATTTCAGCGTGCAAACAGTGGCATACAGTTTGATCGTTGTGAAAACCTCTCAAAGAAATGTATTTATAGCAGCTGAAAAGAATTTACTGTTCTAAGCATACCATTACTCATGTCAATATATTATCCTATAACCAACCTATCGTCAGTTTATACCTAAGGTACAGAGAGGGGAGCTTTGGGCGACTAGCTTTGAGATGCACTTACCAGAGATCGGTTATCAATGCAGTCTTAGGGAGTAACAGTGTGTATTTTGAAATCTTTAACATATAAACTTTTAAAATGTTGATATGTTTCTATGGTGACTCCACACATGTCTGCGCACACGTACAAACACACACACTCAAATGTGTCTCGCATGTTCTAGCACTTTCTCATGCCTGCAGCAAACGGGAAGGAGACGGATCAAACTGGATCAGGCTGAATTTGGACGGAAAGCAAACCGGAGAAAGAGACAAGTCTTACCTTCATCTTTCTGATTGTGTGCCTTTGCTACTCTGGCATATTAAATCCTTCGTTTCTCCTCTTTGGGGCCTTTATTTTTTTAGCGTTTGTTATTTTTTTGGATCTCCTGGTCCTGCTCGTTGCTGGGTTCAGAGCACCGGGCTTTAGGGACTGGACTAGACCTGACAGGCTTGTGAGAAAAAGACTAAAACATTAACATTTTGACAGGGGACAAACATATTATGTCACTCTTTGTACACACGGGCGAGAGTTTTTAAAGATGGCTGCCTCCATTTTTGACATTTTTTTTGTTTTTGTTTTTGCCGCAGCACAGAGTGAATGCCAGAATCTGTGAGTTTCCACTTGTGTTGTGGGACTGACTGGACAGAACTGGATGGTAGCATCTATATACACCTGGTTCGTTTCGTAGGTCTTTCTTGTCACATATTACTAAACATATATCTCATCTGTTCATCGTTATTGTCGTCCTTTCTGTTATGGATTTGTCAATGCCAAATTCTGTCTTTGGGCACTGAAGTTGTAGAACATGGCTTTTGAATGTGTTTATTTTCTAAAGAGATTTTATTGTCTCCATCGTGAGTGTGTTGAGCTCTTTTACATATGATGTGTCAGCTGTTTTTGTGTCCCTGCCATAAAGGATGGATATATCAGTGGCTGCTTATGTGGAGATGGGTGTTTTATACGCTGCTGCACCTACTTCAGATGTTATGGTAGTTCATAAATGCTTTGTTTATACTGTGTATGTGAAGAGTTTCATTCCAAATTGCATAAAACAGTGACACTATCTTCCACAAATGACATGAAAGTAAATTTTATTATTGAGGTTTCAAGGTTATCTTTGCCCATAACAGTATTTATGTTTTGGAGCAACTTTGTTGTAATAATTTGTGGCTCTAATTAAAAAAAAAAAAAAAAAACTCTACAAACTCTTCATAAACACATAAAAGTTTAAAGATTTTTATGATGAGTAGAGGGGTGGCAGCTTGCTGACCCAGGTTTCTCAAACTTGAAGTATGAGTTAATTTTTAAAGGGGACCTATTACTCGAACATCCAGGTCCATATTTTCTTTATTTTTTTCTTGGACTCCACTGGAGTAGTTTCCCATCATTCAGAGTTCAAAATGATCCTTATTTACCTTCTCCCAGACTTTGGTGTCGTCCTCAGTTCATCCACTGTCTCCCTCTCTTCCTTTATGCCAGCTTTCATCTTATTGGCTGGCTCTGAGAAACAAAACATTTGAATAGCAGGTGGACGGAGCTTTCATGCTCAAATGTCCATACTGGGCTGTCAGCTCTCGCTGACATCACATAAAGACGAGCTAAAAAAAACAAAAAACTTTGGAAACAAAGTGTTTAGAGCAAGCCTGAATTTGTGGCTCACCTTAACATATCCTGACAATTGAAACTTTGGCCTTCTTTAATAGGCCCATCTCTCATTTTAACTATATGAATGACAGAAAAAGTGTAATAGATCCCCTTTTAACATGTTTACATGAGCCAAGTGAAAATATAACATTACTCCAGAATTACAAGGGACTGCAAGATTTAAATTATGCAGCCATAATTAAATTAGGAACTACTGGCATGTTACTTTGGTGTGGTACATAGTAGCCTTTTAATCCCCACTTAATAAGGTGCTGGGCGAGGATACTGTACATCTGTTTTTTCTTTGGTGAAATACAGTCAAAGTGGGAATACAGTGGGCATCGGACGTGGTTATTCTGTCACACCCTCTTAGTCAGATCACCGCACTACCTGTATTCATCATGTGCCAACGTAGAAGTGCTGATATAGTATAGCCGATCATATTACCTTAACCATGGAAGTAACAATGTACATCATTTTAAAGGGGCCTTAAAAGTCATTGGCGTATAAGCAAGACTTTGGGTATTAATCCATTTCCACTCCAGCTCTTTACATGTGGGATCTTGTTATTGGTTACGCTACATTTTGGAGCTCATGTAAACATTCACACTGGCCTGGCAGTGTTTGGTCAGAGGTTAAAGGTCATCGTGTGTGTGTGTGAGTGTGAAAGCGAGAGTGAGTGAAGTGGCTGCATGTGAGCCACCAGGAAGAATTTTTGGGATGTTTTAAAAAGAGAAGGGGACGGGACGGGGGAGGGATAGGGTCTGTTTTATGTGAACTAATGAGGTTGTCTTTGTTAGTTTGGATACTTTTTTATATATATATATATATATAAATATATATATAAAGGAATTAATGCAAAAAAAAAAAAAGCATAAGGCTAGAATGTAAGTGTAGGGGAGTACTGCTGTCCTGTTAGTTCATACCAATATTTTAAGTGAATAAAAAGTTGTGTTTCCATATTCACTTTTAATGCTTGTTGCTTCTTTGTTGTATTAAGATAAAAACAACAAAACTTCACTCTATTAAGAGTCAAGCTGTAGGTGGGAAGGAACGTGCACAAAGTGAACAGCACTCCCACCTAGCGTTGGAAAACGGTAAGCGCATGAAACTACTTCCCCGTCCGGGAGCCCACACCTCCGCTTTTCCTGACGTGGCGAGCCGCTAAAGGTTCGTCGGTTACTCCGTGGGCTGCGGCGATTGGGTAGAATACCTGTTTGGCAATTTTTTACAAAAAAGAAAAAAAAATGTAAATACACAGGTGGCGGCGACATGGGTTGGAGTGTGGTTTATGTAAATAAAACAGAAGTGAAACCTCGTCGGTGTGTTCTGGTCTCCACACGCGGCCGACTTTCACACGCAATGTTTGACACACAGGTGGAAGAAAGACTTTAGAGTTTAACAACAGGTAAGGGTCAGAATTACTAACAGTAAGGAGCTTTTGCACTCACTTGGTTTGACTTAAGATATGTTGGCTAAATTTGTTTTGACTGTCACACTGATAACGCCTACCTTTCATCCGGCTGCAGGTGACAGCTGTGCGGTCATGCCTCAGCTCAGGGCCTCGGCGGTGCTGCAGATCGCGCTGCTGCTCTCCGCTGTTCCCGCGCAATACTTCATCTCCCGGTGGAGCAGCTCCTCGGCGGCGCAGCGCTATCATGCGACCACACGGTAGGATCAATGTGCCAAAAGGTCCTTTCTTTACTGTATCAAACTTTGTGCGAGGAGGATCTACTTTAGTTGGGTGAACGTGTTTGAAAATGAATGAATGACCCACAACAACCCTTGAAGTGCAATATAAAATGTAGTGAGTGATATAAGATTAAGAACACTTGTAAGCATTTATTTTTTTGCAGATTGCTTCGAATATGGAAAGAGTGGAGAAAATCATACATCAATGTAACCGCATGGACAGACTGGACAAGCCAGCATTTGTCCAAAGCCATGTGAGTGTAAGATGCCTGGCATTCAAATAAGGGCTTAGATTAACACTCAGAATTGTGAGGCTAAATTTATTTCCATAATCCTGTTTCATATTCAAATCCCATGCACCTCGACAGTGATTTCTGGTGTGTGTGTGTGTGTTTTTAATGGGAGATTTAAAGGAAATAAACCTGACACAAGGCAGGTGTATTTAGAGACTGATGATGTGTTTGTTTCCTGAAGGTCTCTGGTTGGATTGGGACAGGAAGATCAAGCGACACCAGAGTTACCTCCCACAGAGACCATGCTTTTTGACAATGACTTGGGATTCTTTGGTGGTTTGTATCTTTGGATGTAGTTGTACTGTACTGGAAATGTTTAAATCAGCCACACAGGCCACAGTGTATCCATGTCCACATTCTTACAGTTAATGTGAAATGTGACCTTCCACGTCGAGGGTCAATTTTTGTCTTTTTTTTTTTTTTACTTTACTCGTATCTGCCTGAGTTATTGCACTTTGTTTTTTGTTTTTTTTACTGTGTAAAAGTTACAGATGTGCCCGCAGTAATTTCTTGCCTTTCTCACATCAGCATCCAAGACAGTGCGTAGCCCTCGCCCCCCGTACGTGTTTCTGCGGGTCGGAGAGGTGGTGATGGAGACAAAAGGGCACATGGTTGGAGTAGTGGTGAGCTGGGACCCTGAAATGCGAGCTCCTCCAGATTGGGTTGACACAACGTACCTTGGCCTTTCGGTCAGCAGCCACAGACTCTACCCCCACTTCCCTTGATTGATACTTTATTGGTAATATAACATTTAAGTGCTGGTAACGTAAAAATCAACCAGCCAATTGATGTTTGTTTTTGCGCATATAGGGCACCAGAGCAGAAAATACACCTCATTACAAGGTAATCTTCAGCGGACCTGTACCCTCCTCTGTCGTAGTTGCATACTTGCCTCAGACGCAGTTGGAGCGCATCACTGGGATGAGGGTAAGTCCTGGAAATCACAGCACAACAAAAATCACATATGCTAAAATACATCTTGGACTTACTGTTGGATGTTTGCAGCCAGATATTCCCATCTTGGACAACTATTTCACGCACTTTAATGGGAAACGGTTTGTCATGCAGCCCTGGCTCAGAGAACTCTTCCCAGAAGACGAGGATGGGGACGACTGACTCTGGACTATGAAAGCCCTAAACAAGAGACAGTTTTATCCTTTGGCTTCTGTGGTGTTCTTCAGCTGTTTCTGTTCTTTTGGGATACTGGAGTCTGATGATGAGTGGCTACAAAATGCAACTGCCATCTTCATAAACAGTCCTCGACCCAGTGAGCTCAGGTAGGAGTTGAGGATAATCATCCTTTCTGGAACTCACTATTAGGGTGTGCCTTTAAGGGAGATGGAGAGCATTATGAAAGATGAAGAAATGTGATTCAGCTACTGCGTTACCATTTATTTCTCTGAAGTTTACAAATACAAAATAATTTAATGGGTTTAAAAATGTTAAAGAACTTAATTCAGTTTAAAATAGAACTGAATTGTTTGCCTAATTTTTAGAAGACAGTCTGAAGAAGATTCTTTAAATTGCTTTTAAAGTCAAAATAAATGTATTATTTTTTTATTGCTGTAAAGTGTTGGCTAAATTAAAAATACTTTGAAAAAGCTGCACTTTTTTTGGTCTTTTTTAAAAGCATTACATCCGTGCAAGTCCAGTCTCTGGGTTCATGAACCTTCAGAGTTTTTTCCTGCTTCTGTCTCTGAGGCTGAAGGAGACGGACACCTGCGAGGAAGCAGTGACTGTAGGTATGCTGGGAGGTGCAGGGCCCTGCCCTCCACCTCCATCCTCCTCATCATTCCTCCACTCTTTGGTTTCCTCTTCTCTAACCAGCAGAGGGGGTCCCAGACTTTGTCCCAGGAGCTGACTGACTTTGCTGGCCTTCAGCTGAGCATTCTCGACTGCAGACACGCATGCACGCAGCCTACAGTACAGACAGACGTGCTTAGTTGTGATCACCGCATTTAATAAAAATAAAACAAATACAGAGCCATGAATGGGTCTTTCAAACCTCATTTGACTCAGGCACTCAGCACTGTGGTAGAACTGCGGTGTCCCCACACAGACGCTCTTGTCCAGCTTTTCCAGCAGGATGCTACAAACTCGCTCCATCTTCTCAAAGTCTGAGAAAGTCACCATGACCTAGAAGATATGTCACAACACAGTCACACGCTGCTCAACACGCCTTAGCTGTACGTTCATCAGTGTTTGTCCAAATACTCGACCTCTGCATCCATGCGATACAGGTCTGCATCTCGCTGGAGAAACCTCCTCACTTCGGTGTCGTCCTCCCTGATGTCATGCTGTCTAAGCAGAATGGATCAAAATTTATTAGCATGTATTCACTACAGTCAGTGTACTTTGAAAAATCTACCTGAACATCTCAACAAAGCAAAACCGCATCAAATTAGAGGCAGTTTAATGCTGGCAGTATGCAGACTGTTGGTTAAGAATGATTCTGATTTACTAACGTGTGCATGGCAGCAAGAACAAAATAGGCTGATGTGCAGGTTTCTTAAATGGGATGATAATTTCTGCGTAAACACTTGTTTTTCTGCACAGGGAAAGAACGTTTCCACACATAAATGAGGGCCAATGAGTCCTGTCTCTCTCCCCTCAGCCCCAACCAGTCGCAGCAGATGACTGCCCCTCCCTGAGCCTGGTTCTGCTGGAGGTTTCTTCCTGTTAAAAGGGAGTTTTTCCTTCCCACCGTCGCCAAGTGCTTGCTCATAGGGGGTCATTTTGACTGTTGGGTTTTCTCTGTGTTATTGTAGGGTCTTTACCCACAATACAAAGCGCCTTGAGGCGACTGTTTGTTGTGATTTGGCGCTATATAAATAAAATTGAATTGGATTGACCTCTGCAGTCACCAGATCTCAATCCAGTAACCTTTGGCATGTGGTGGAATGGGAGATTTGCATGATGGATGTGCAACTGACAAATCAGCAGCAACTACGTGATGCTGTCATGGCAATATGAACCAAAATCTGAGGAATGTTAACAGCTCCTTATTGAATCTATGCAATTAACATTTAAGGCAGTTCTGGAGACAAAAAGGGCTTCAACCCAGTACTAACAAAATGTACCTAATAAAGTGTTAATGTATATAAATACACTAAGCTTTTTATGTAACAAATAGTTCAATACAGAGAATTTAGTATAGCCACTAAATTCGTTATTTTTCTTAAAAATGCTATTTATTTTTAAACTGATGCAGTCCCCAAAAATCAGAATTAAACAATCATTTAAATATGCTGCTCCCATTTCCTGGAATCATGTGCAGAAGCAGCTGGAGCTGAGCTGGTCTGACCTTCAGATTTGATTGCATACGATCTGGATATTGTGGTTACTTGTAGGTAGCGTGCATCACTGTTTACAACCATTCCAACCATTTTGGCTGCATCACTCTTAAAAAAAGACATTTTTAACTCAATGAGATGTTTACATGGATAAATCAATCTAAGAATCACGTATGATAGTTCCTGTTCATAGGTGTCTGTGTGGGAACAGCCAAAGCCTAAATTAACTGCTATAAAATACAAAAGTTACTGGATGAAACTGCTAGTCTGTTTTTCCAACAGGCTTCACCACTGGATGTGTGAGGCGATCAGAGGGGTGGCAGGACTTCAGACTGCTGTGCTCACCCTTAGGATCAGTCCCTCTAACAGCAGTAGGCTCAATCAATGAATACATAAATAAGGTTAATATACTTCAGGACTTTAAAAAAAAAAACAAGAGAAAAGTCTGTGGTTGCTCTCCCCTGGATATAGCATCTTGCTCACAGCCAGCTAGCTAACGTTACAGTTTGTTTCTGTTCTCACCTGAGAGCCTGTAAAATGTACCCAAGTCGCCGTGAAACGCTGTGGGTTGCTTCGTTGACGGACTCCTTGCTGTTGCCCACGCTGACCCGCACCGACGCTCGGTCCGCCGCGCAGCGAGCCTCCGCTGTCCCTGTGACCTGGACCTCCCGTATACAGCTACCGGGACTCTGTCGCCTAACTGTTCTAACTTCCAGTCCCTGCTCTTTTTCAGTTACCGTAAAGTTCCCGTCCGGCCGGTACTATGGCGGCGAAGACACGACTCGGACTATCCATGATGGAGATGAGCACAAACCGGCTTCCCGCTGCTATAGAAATAGACGCAATGCTCTTCGGGATTTGTAGGCTACATGCTCCAATACGGCGAAAGGGCTGAATCCAGCTCATTTGTACACAGAGGGGTGGGAGTTGTTAACAGATTAAAGAGATAATATTGTCTTGGCATAATGACTAAGATGAACATGTCAGGTAGACTATGTTATTAGGGACACACAGAGAGAGAGAGAGTTAAAAGTAAGAGCATGTTTACATGCATCTCACGCAATGCAGTAAGATAATCTTATATGTTCACGTGTGGTTGTTCTTTTAAGTAGGCTCGCTGATGAATTGGGCTACTGGCTCTTCTGGTACTGAACTGAAGCAGAAAATAACTGCAAGTTCATTACCACTACTGTACCCACTGTAAACAGCTATATATATGTGTATATATACACACACACATGTGTATATATATATATATATATATATGTATATATATATATATATATATATATATATATATATATATATATATATATACACATATATATATATATATACACATATATATATATACACTTAATGTTTTCGATAGCTTTGATAATTTCAGCTTTTGTTGGAGAACCTGTGTTGACATGGAGCTGTTCTTCTGCTGGTGGTATGTCTGGGGGAGTGAGTGGAGGGGGCCGATTGAGGATTTCCTCAAAGTGCTCTCTCCAGTGGTCTCTTTGTCCTGCCTTGCTTGTCACTATTTTGCCATCCTTATCTTTTACTGGTTTGCTGGGGTTGCTGTTTCTGCCTGACAGGGTTCTGGTTGTCTCATAAAGTCCTTTCATGCTGCCCTGCCTGGCTGCTGTCTCGGCTTCTTCTGTTAGTTCTTGGATAAAGCATCTCTTGTCCTCCTTAGTGCTCTTTTTGGCCTGGTGGTTCATTTCCCAGTATTGTGCTCTGAAGTCTTCCTTTTCCTGTTTGTCCTGGCACTGGGTGATTCTCCATTTTAGTTTTTTCCTTGCCTCTATTTTTCCCAAGGTCTCAACGTCATCCATGTTTTGTGTGCTCTCTCTCTCTTCCCCAGGACTTCTGTGCAAGCTGTCTTCGAAACCTTCTGGAGTCCAGACCAGTGGCCTTCCACAGTTTCTTCTACCAGTCCTGAGAGGACTTTGAACCTGTTTCTGACTTCACAGTTAATTGATTCTCTTTTCTCTCCACTCTGCAGGTAATGGATGTTCAACTTGTGGTGAGGTCTGCTTGCTGGGTCGCTGAAGGATCTTAGCTTGATCTTGAAAGTTCTTGTTTGGAGCTGGTGATTTGAGGCAGCATCTGCGCCGCATCTTGCTTGCACTTCCTGGAGACTTCTTCTCCACTTACAGGATACTGTGATGTGGCCAATCTGGTTGGTTGTTTTACCATCGGGTGAAGTCCAGGTTGTCTTGTGGATAGTTTTGCGTGGGAATAGGGCGCCACCTATGACAAAGTCACTGAAGGCACAGAACTCCACAAAGAGATCCCCATTTTTGTTGCAGGTGTCAACACCATGTTTCTCCATGATGAGCTCCTTGTTGGGGTTCTCTTCTCCCACCTTGGCATTTAGGTCTCCCATGATAATCATCAGGTCTCTTCTGGGTGACTGATCAAGGACAGCTTGTAAGGAGCTGTAGAATTCTTATTTTTCTTCTTCATCCACTGCATTTGTTGGTGCATAGGACTGAATGATTGATGTTTTTCTGCCCTTGGATTTAAATCTTGCTGAAAGAAGACGTGGTGAGACTGGTTCCCATGCCATCAGTGCCCTTGTTGCTTCTGGTGACACCAGCAGTGCCACTCCCTGTTTATGGCCGTGGCATAGATCTTCATGGCCGGAGTAGATGACGATCTCCCCTGATAATAGTCGGGTTTGGCTGCTTCCATTCCACTTTGTCTCGCATAGACCAAGGACCTTGATGTTATATCTCCTCATTTCGTTCGCCACTTGAGCTATATTGCTACTCTTACATAGGGTTCTGTTTTAGGTCCCTAGTCTGGTTCTCGTCTTGGTTGTCAGAAGATTTGTCTGTGAGCTAGCGTCCCAAAGGCTTTCACCAGCACGCGTCCTGACCGGGCTCCTGCTGTTTTCGTGTTATTGTGGTTTCTGTAGCAGTGGGGTTTTACATAAAATCCTGTACTTGGCCCAATTTTAAAAACCAAAATTCATTAGTCAATAAAATATAAATCCGCTAAGTTAAAAGTGCAAATGTCAAACAGATGAGATGGGAAATCATGGGTTGTTATACAGGTTATTTAGGTGTATTATCAACTAACAGCTTCTTACTTCACAGCTCCTTTTGATGATATCTGTTGAGCTGTTTCCACATTTTTTTTTCCAACAACTTTTATTATTTTTTACAAGAAAATAGCCAACCTGTAAATATTTCAAAAGAAGTATCAAAGATTCAAGTCTGGCATAACAAACAGAAAAAAGAAAGCATAACATAAAACAAATAAAACAAACTCAGGAACAAAGCAAATATCCTCAGCAAAACTAACACACAAACAAAACAAAACAAAACAAACAATAAAAACAAATAAAACTTCTTCAGGTTGCCTGTCGTTTCAACATTGCAATGTGAGACGCATCAATCCAGAACATCAGGGAGAACAAGTCTCCCTACATGATCATAGAAACGATCCCACATTGCACCCAATTTATTCTCTCTGCCCTTTAACATAAATCTTATTTTCTCCAATTTGGCGAAGTAAAGGACTTCTCTGACCCAGTTGGTAAACGATGGTGGTGATGAAGATTTCCATTTTGCTAGAATTAGGCGTCGGGCCAATAAGCAGACAAAGGCTGCGAAATCTTCTTCCTCAGGAGACAGGTGTGTGTAAGGAGAGGGTACCCCAAATATTGCGATACTAGCAGCAGGCATAATTTGTTTTCCGGCAGTCTTAGTTAGCGAGTCTCTCCCCAATATGATCTTAGGTTAGGACAAGACCACATCATGTGAGCATGGGTTGCAGGCGTCAGACCACAGCGGTCACAGGCAGGGTCCACATCTGGAAAGATTTTTGACAGCCTAGCCTTCGTTAGGTGTGCACGATGTACTATTTTACACTGAACAAATGCGTGCTTAGCACAAATAGAAGATTCATGCACTTTTCTAAGCGCGTTACTCCACATATCGTCAGTCATCTGCTCATCTAGGTCCTCCTTCCACAGCCTCCTGAGGGGAGTCACCGGAGTCAGATCCAGAGAGTAAATCTGAATATAAATGTATGAGATCATACCCTTCAAAGATGGAACTGGTCTAAAAAAAGAGTCTAAAGAAGAACCTGGGGGCTCAGCAGGAAAGCAAGGGAATCTGTTATTGACAAAGCTACGAATCTGCAGGTATCTAAAAAAATGTTGCTTTGGGAGGGAAAATTTTTTGGATAATTGTTCAAAGGAAGCAAAGACATTATTTATATATAAATCATTAAATGATCTGATGCCTAAGTTGGACCAAACGGTGAAAGCGCCATCTATTAGAGATGGGGAAAAAATGAGGTTTGATGTTATTGGGGCCTGCAACGAATATGACTGAAACCCAAAAAAACGTCTGAATTGTTTCCAAATTTTCAAAGATGTCTTAACAATTATATTCTTTGTATACAAGTCAGTGGCAGATTTAATAGGGGACTGAGCCAGAGCCGACAAAGATACTGGTTGGCAAGTGTTGGCCTCCATTGATAGCCAAATTGGGATGGAAGCACCTAAATTTGGGTGAAGCCAAAACTGTAATATTTTAATATTAGCTGCCCAATAGTAGTATCTAAGGTTAGGAAGGGCCATACCACCTAAGGATTTAGGTCTTTGCAATAGCTGCTTACGCATCCGTGGAGGCTTTTTACTCCAAATAAAGTCACATATGCAGCCATCCAGATTTGAGAAGAAAGTTTGTGGTAAGAAAATAGGGACACATTGAAATAGATACAAAAATCTGGGGAGAATAATCATTTTAACAGTGTTGATATGAGCTGCGATAGATAAATTTAGTAAAGACCAGCGTTCAAAATCCATCTTTGTACGAGTCAAAAGGGTGGCAAAGTTTGCTGCATAAAGGTCCTTAAATTTAGAGGTTACAAGAATGCCTAAATAAAGGAAATTATGCTTGACAATCTTAAAAGGCAAGGTCTCTAGTGGGTATTCACTTGCAGCCTTATTCAAAGGGAAAAGTTCACTTTTGCCCAAGTTTAGCTTATAACCGGAGATAGCGCCAAAGGATTCCAGAGTGGAGAGAGTTGCTGGGATGGAAACAGAGAAATTTGAAATATAAAGAAGAAGATCGTCCGCATACAAGGATACTTTCTGCTCCAGACCACAAGAAAAAGATCTTTTCCTTTTTTTAAAATTAAAGAAATAGAAGCCTGATTTAATGTATGGGGTAATTTGTGTGCTATAAATGATTCATTGAACATATCAAGCAATATTGGGATCAGTTTGTGCTGAAACTTTTTAAAGAATTCAACCGGAAAGCCATCAGGCCCTGGACATTTACCAGTCTGCATGGAAATAATGGCATTACCGAGCTCTAACGCAGTTATCGGTTTTTCCAAATCTTCAACCTTATCAGGAGGCACCACAGGAGTTTCAATAGATGAGAAGAAATTTTCAAAGTCTTGCTTACCACATTGTATTTCCGATGTGTAAAGGGATTCATAGTACTGTTTAAATTCGTTGTTGATTTCTGTTGAATCTATTGTAATTCCTGATGATGTGCGAATTTGAGAGATTTGATGGGAAGAGGACACCTGCTTCAGTTTGTGAGCCAGTAATTTTCCAGCCTTGTCACCGTGTTCGTAGTATGTGCTCCCAGATTTAAGGAGCATGTCAACAGCATGATCTACAGTAAGATTGTTATACTCGGATTGTAAGGTTATGGGTTCTTTGTACAAGACTGCACTGGGTGAGAATGCATAAAGATTATCTAATTGCAAAATGCGAGTTTCCACATTTTTTTTAACTGAATGTGTCAGTGGTGAAAAAAAAACCTCATAACATTTTCTCTGGCAAGTATAGCACTACTGTTTATTCTTATGTCACCTTTTATCCACTCGTCACTTTGGACATCTGTTTACTTATACATCCAGTATAAGTGTGCACTTGTTCTTTGAGAACAGTTATTTATTTTCTTTTACTTTTTTATACATCCATCCATTCTCGGGGGGGGGGTACTGGAGCCTATAGAGTGAGAGGCAGGGTACACCCTGTAAAGGTTGCCAGCCTGTCACAGGGCTAACACAGAGAAGCAAACAACCATTCACACACACATTCTCACCTATGGGCAATTTAGAATCACCAATTAACCTAACCCCAGTCACTGCATGTCTTTGTACTGTGGGAGGAAACGGGAGTACCCAGAGGAAACCCATGCAAACACAGGGAGAACATGGTTTTCATTTTCTATACAATTGCATCTTAATCTATTTATCCTGTCCCATACTTGAGCTGCTGTGACAACCGAATCCCCCTGGGGATCAATAAGGGAATATCTTATCTTAAATGGAGCACATACAGTAGCTTGGAAGTAGTCTGTTCTGTGTGGTCAGCAGAGGGCAGCAAAGTAGCAGTAATCAGAAAGAAATTAACTGGGCATACCAAGTTTTCAATCTAAAAGTCTACATTTTAAAAAAAAATCTTTTTTTAAAGAAGAAGCATTCTCCTGTTTTCTTCATAAAAACTCTAATTCAAAACGTGAACTGAATTGTTTCTATTAGATGATACAAGTATTATTTGCAATAGTATTCTGGCAGTGTCATAAAGTACATGCTGTAATATAATAGGGTACTATAAATGGTGGTATAAATGACTCCCAAATAAACAGATGGATGTATACATTTACTATATATATATATATATATATATATATATATATATATATATATATATATATATATATATATATATATATATATATATATATACACACACACACACACACACACACATATGTATAGGGTGTCTTTATTTTCTTCAGAGTGGCATGAAGAAAATAAAGACTTTCCTAAAAGAACTTGTTGTGTGTCAGTGTGTGTTATTTAAATCTGTCATTGAACTTTATAGGTTCAGTACTAAGTATATGTACTGTGTGTGCACAATTTTTTTTTTTTTGTATGTCCAGGACATTTTGGAGCAGTACAGATTTGATCCAATACTGGATGCTGGTTTCTTTATACAACCATGTTTGTTTGGCTTCCCTGGAGTATTAAACTGTGAAATGAGCTTTATAATCACAACCTAAAAATACAAGGCCGTATTTGTTGTTATTGTCTCCAGTTTCACCGTCCCCCGGTATGCTTTCTGAAACCCTACATCTTTTGCACAGCTCCAGCCAAGAAAGATGCAACACCACATAATAGCCTATTTTGAGAGAAGAAGAAGAAGATTCTTACTGCTAAATCTCCATGGAAGTCTAGACCATTTTCTTTCAGAGGCCTGCAGACTATCGAGCTGTTTTCACCTATTGCCCAGATGTCTTTTCCAGTTATTACTTTAAAAATGCAGCGTCTTCTCGTCTCCTTTTCATTCTCTGCTCCTCAGACCAGAAAGATGGCTCCCTCAAAGTGAATTTAAATGCTTAGAGCAGCAGAGTCGGGCGCTGCGATGTTGTGGGAAATGAAAATGGTGGTAAATTATTTGTTAAGTTGGCTATCACCGTAAGGTTACCAACCACTTACATAAACAGCAGCCCATTTCACTATTTAAAACATTAAATTCTGCTTTCTCCCCACAATGTTTATATAGCTACCATCGGTTTTAGGAGACTTGATGATGCCTGCCATGAAGTTAAGCTGTAAAGGTTTGTGTGAATCGAGAGCTGGGTAAACTCAGTTGAGACTGTTTTGTCCTCCGCTGTGCCTCTTCTTGTTCCGGTGGAGGGGTTGCGGTCCTTAGATGGAGACTGTGGCCAACTTTGGGTAAAGGATTTGACTGTAATGGTCTCTGAATCTGTTGATGTGTGCCTCCCTCTCGCTTGCTCTCTCTTAGATGAAGTAATAAAGTTAGCTGTGCTGGAGTCCCTCCATGTCTCTCCATAGACCACAATCAAGGCCCGTGCAGTTTTATTGCAGTTTTATTTTCATATTGTCCAAGAAATCTCCAGACTCCCTTCTGTGCCCGCTGCCATAAATCGTATATTTTGACTGTATTTCTTCCACTCTGCGTTCTTTATTTATGGGTGAAGGCGATAAAACATGCAGCAATACATATTTTGTTCATTATTTATTTACTTCATCATTTTAAGTTACATATACTGCTAGTTCCATATCCACAGACAGTCAAAGGATACAGACATATAACAATCTTGTTCTGTTTCCTCGTCATCGGCTTTTCTGCATTTAGCGGCTCTGCACAGGATGCTTCATCATTAAAACAGTGGCGAATGTTTTTGCCAACAAAAAAAGGGGAGCGTGTGGTTTCCCACTGTTTGTGTGCACTTCGAGCTTCATTTTAACAAATTGGCAATGGTTGGTTATCTAACTTACTTGGTTCAGTTGAGGTGCCTTGCTCACTATCGTCATCTGCTTCTACTCAGGTTGCTCCTTGGCCATGTTCGCGTTGATGATTGGTTAAAGTGGGAAAACAACAGAGGCTAATTTACTCCACACAATAGCTGGGCTTATCTGTGTTAATCGTGATAGTGGCCCAGGCTGGCAGTCGTTAGCACGAGAGCAACCTTATCCTTAATGATATGTTAGGTGACACAATTTGGGAGATAACACAAGTCAGGGCTGTAAGCTACTGGACAAGAAGGGAGGTAGACAGGGGGAGGGGCAGAGGAAGAGGTTCCACAGTGATCTGCCCTTTTGTGCCACTCTAGCTGGACTTAACCAGCTTTCATTTGTTTTTTACAGTTCAAATACATTGCTTCAGATACTTTGTCCAGCTGGAAAATCAAATGTATTTTCTTAGTTGCCTCATAAAAGTCATTTTGCCAGTTATGCTAGTTATGTTCTAATCAAATCTGACTCCCCATCCAATATGTATTATATTTGCAATTTGCATAATATTTATCAGTACACCAACAGGCACACAGAAACATGCCCTAAACACACTTCTATGAGAAGCCTTTGGTAACATATCCCAGTCCCAGTTCTTAATCTTAAACATAACTGAAACCGAAAAACCGACACAACACAAGACAAAATCTAATTACATGAGTTATTAATGAGCTTATCTGTGCACAGCATCACGCTGCTCTTTTATCAATGGCAGGTGCAACTCAACTCTCCTAACTGTTATCCATACTGCAGTCAAATGTAGTTCTACAGTTTCATACACAGATTATTTACTTGAGATGGTTTCAAGTTAATTATTTTAAGTGCCTAACTGTGGCCCTGAATCATTAAGAAGCAGATATTTCCTTTCTCATTTTTAATTTGAATATAATTTGATGTGGGTGCAGCCAAGTTGAAGAGATCAACTCTCTTTTGATTTTACATGTGCAACAGTGTATACAGGCATAGCATGGTGGAATTATAACACCAGGCACCTTTACTGTTTCTTTCACAGTTTTTATTACACATGGTCATGACTGTGACCAAGATACTAAGAATCTTAATATTATAAGACTTATGTGAGTCTCTGTTAAGTCTTAAATGCAGTTTCATAAATTGGCACAAGTTGATT